>JAQQSV010000874.1:0-44379 GCA_028646515.1 Pseudochirops corinnae | reverse complement strand
GTCTGGTTTTGCTTTTTTTTTCTTTTCCCAGTGATCACTCATTGGTCACAATCCTTCTATATAACCAAACTATTGTACAATGTGAAAGTATTCGCAGATCCTATCCATGATTGCATGCCACCATGGCGGGGGGGGGAAGGGAGAGGAAAAAATCTGAAACTCAAGTGAATGTGGAACCAAATTTTGTAAATTAAAAGTAAATAAACAAGTCATTTAAAAGAAAAAAAATATTAGGATGACGGAAATAAATCATGGTATTTGATGAGCTTGAATATGTAAACAGTCATTAAGTAGTATGAAAAAGCTTTGATCTAGCAAATTTTCTAATATAAAAGTCCAGTTCTCCTGGGAGAGATTGACAGGTATTTTCAGGAACCAGCATATTTTGCAGTTGAATTCCTTTTTCAGAGATTGTCAAAACAAAATGTTTTTTTTTTTTTCATTTTTCTGGGCATCCTTCATTGTTGCTAGAAAATAATTTATTTCAAGTGAGTTCAAGTATAATTATTTCTTTCTATGCAATTATATTACATGGTTATATTTTAGTGACATTGGAATTCCAAGAGTATTCTGAAGAATTATCTATTGATAGAAATAATGAGGCAAACTCCCACCATGATCATTAGTTATAACTAAATGCAATGCTTGTCTAGGTGAAAAACTGTATTGATTAAATCATAAAAGTAGGATACTACTCTAGCAGACCTAGAAAACCATAATCTCTGGCAATGTGCATTACTTTCACAAAACAGAGTAGTCAGCATTTAAATGCATTGTAAAAAATTCAAATTTTGTTTCTAACAATTAAAATTAAGAAAAAAAAACAAGTCATGATTAAAACAAAACTGCACAGCCTCTGGAAACTGATAACATGATATTTATTATAATGACAGAGTTTCTGGTTCCATATATATGGGTATTTTGAATGTTTCTCCTCCCCTACCATCACCTCACACACACACACACACACACACACACACACACACACACACGCAGCACAGCAACGCAAGGTAGTAAAGTACTTTTACTTAAATTTGTGCCTGACTCCAACTCAAGACCTTCGTTGACTGGGAACACACCATTTTGACTTGTTATTTTAAGTACCATGTCAATGTCAAAGAAAAATATTTTGCTCCTTTGAGTTAATTCTATTGTTCTGTGGCTGACCATTTCCTTATTCTTCATATCATTCAAGAAGAATCTCAGGCCTAGGTGGTTGACATTAGATTGCAATAATTTCACTGATATTAGAAACTATGTGAAGAGTAGATTAGCAAGGATTAAAATCCATGGCTCAAAACCTAAATGCTTTGTTTACTTAGTTTTTTGCTACATCTCCAGTGGATCTATTGAGAATTCTATTCAGGTATAGACATGAGATATAGTAGGACCAGGGGAAAGAAAAACAAGGTTGTTACACCCAAATTTATAACTGGAAGGCACTTTTGAAATCATCTAATCCAAACTCTCATTCTACAGATTAGGAAACTGAGACTCAGAGATTGAGATCTGAAAAAAGTCACATAGGTATTAAATAACAGAGTTAGGGATGATAATAAGTAATACTAATAGTACTACTACTAATATTTAGGATTAGTACTACTAATAATACTTAGGTTTTTCTACTGCAAGCACTTTGCTAAGGACTTTATGAATATTATCTCAATTGTTCCTCACAATGATCCCAAAAGGTAGGTGGCATTAGCATTAGAATCCAAATTCCCTGATTCCAAGTATAGCATAAATTTTACTATATTATAACCATCCAAAAAAGTCAAAGAATTCAGTATTGGGTCAAGCTTCTTTTCAATTTACTTATTCTTTGAGTAAAGGTGGTAAAGTAGTTAAATAATGAGTGAGCTAAATGTTCTACCTTGTTTTGTCCCGGTTACACAAATTGTCACTTTTTTCCAGGGGAATCTCTTCTATTATATCAATAGAATGTCATTGGAAAACATCATACAAAGTGCCTCATTTCCAGGACCACCACGAGACATCTGCACTGGACAGATGGGTTATCCTAAAAATAGCATAATAAGCAATGGGGAATATAACTGAAACACCTCTTCTTTCAAATACTGGCTGTGGTAATTAGGTGATGCTAGATTGTCTGGGCCAAATGATAAATTTTGAATATTACTGAACATCTAAGTATTTTTGTCTTATTTTCTTTTTCTACTTTTCATGATGATTTCTGACATGTTTCCTAACTTCTTGATATTTTTTACTGTTTTTGGCGTGACCTTTCTTGAATACTTTCTGGGTTAGTTCCCACTGGACCTGTGGGGCTCAGCTTTCCTGCTCTTTGCCCAAGGTCATAATGAGATCAATTATTCCAAAGGCATGTACACTACCTCTCTTTAGGATTGATATTCTAACCCCTTGCAAGGTAGGCTGTTTCTTTCTTTTTCTTCTTTCCCTCACTTAATAGTATTTTTTTCAATGACATGTAAATATAGGCTTCAACATTTATTTTTAAAATTTAAGTTATTTATTTTTAGTTTTCAACAATCAGTTCTGTAAGTTTAAAAAATTTCCCCCTCCTGATGCCTCCCTACCTAAGACAGCTTGCAATCTGAATTCCTATTCAACACATTTTCACATTAGTCATGTTGCATAGAAGAATTAAAACAAATGGAAAAAAAACATGAGAAAGAAAAAATCCAAAATAAAACAAAAACAAAAAAGAAAATATTCTGCTTCATTGTGCATTCCAGCTCCATAGTTCTTTCTCTGGATGTGACTAGCATTTTCTGTCATGTGTTCTTTGGAATTGTTTTAGATCCTTGCATTGCTGAGAACAGCTAAGTCAATCAAAGTCAGTTATCACACAATGTGGCTGTTACTGTGTACTATGTTCTCTTGGTTCTGCTGCCCTCACTCAGCATCAGTTCATATAAATCCTTCAAGGTTTCTCTGAAGCACCCTTGTTCATCATTTCTTATAGCACAATAATATTCCATTACATTCATACACCACAACTTGTTTTGCCATCCCCCAATTGATGGGCATCCTCTTGATTTCTAGTTCTTTGCCACTACAAAAAGAGCAGCTATAATTTTTGGACATGTGGGTCCTTTTCTCATTTCTGTGATCTATTTGGGATACAGCCCTAGAAGTGGTATTTATTGCTGGGTCAAAGGGTATGCACATTTTTATAGCCCTTTGGGCATGATTCCAAACTGATCTCCAGAATGGTTGGATCAGCTGACAGCTCCACCAACAATGAATTAGTGTTCCAACATTCCCACCTCTTCTCCAAAATTTATCATTTTCCTCTTTTGTCATGTTAGCCAATCTGATAGGTGTGATGTGGGACCTCAGAGTTGTTTGGATTTCTGTCTCTCCAATCAATAGCAATTTAGAGCATTTTTGTCATCTGACTATAGATTATTTTAATTTCTTTTTCTGAAAACTACCTGTTCATATCCTTTGACAATTTATCAACTGGGGACAGATTTGTATTCTTATATATTTGACTGAGTTCTCTATATATTTCAGAAATGAAGTCTTTATCAGAGATACTGGTTGTAAAATTCTTTCCCAGTTTTCTGCTTCCCTCCTAATCTTGGTTGAATTGGCTCTGTTTATGCAAAAACTTTTCAATTTAACATAATCCAAATTATCCATTTTGAACTTCATAATGTTCTCTATCTTTTGTTTGGTTGCAAATTCCCCCATATTCCATAAATCTGACAGATAAACTATTCCTTACTGCCCTTAACTTGTTTATAGCATCAGCTTTTATATCTAAATTGTTTTCCCATTTTGACTTTGTTTTGGTATTGTTCATCAGACATTAGTCTATGTATAGTTTCTGCCATATTATTTTCCAATTTTTCAAATAGTTTTTGTCAAATAGTTATATCTTATCCCAGAAGCTGGAGTTTTTGAGATTATGAAACAGTACATTGCTATAGTTATTGACTGCTGCATCTTGTGTACCTATCTGTTCCATTCATCTCCCTGTCTATTTCTTAGCAAGTACCAAGTGATTTTGATGATGGCTACTTTATAAAACAATTTAAGATCTAGTATGATTAGGGCACCTTCCCTTGCATTTCTTTTCATTAATTTCCTTGATATTCTGGATCTTTTTTTCTTCCAGATGAATTTTGCTATTTTTTTCTAGCTCTATAAAGTGAGTTTTTGATAGGTAGATTAGTATGGCACTGAATAAGTAAATTAATTATGGTAGAATTGTCATTTCTTATTATATTAGCTTGGCCTATGCAAGTGTAACTGATTTCTTTTTCCAATTATTTAGATCTGACTTTATTTATGTGAAAAGTGTTGTGTAATTGTGTTCATATAGTTCCTAGGTTTGCTTTGGCAGGTAGACTCCCAAATATTGTATAATGTTTACGGTAACTTTAAATGGGATTTCTCTTTCTTTCTCTCACTGTTGGGCTTTGTTAGTAATACATAAAAATATTAATGATTTATGTGAGTTCCTTTTTTATATCCTGCCACTTTGCTGAAGTTTTTTATTATTTTGAGCAGTTTTTTTTATTTGATTCTTTAGGATTCTCTAAGTATATCATCATATCATCTTCAAAGAGTAATAACTTAGTTGATTCTTTGACTAAATCCTTCAATTTATTTTTCTTCTCTTATTATTAAAGCTAATATTTCTAGTACCATATTGAACAAGAGTGGTGATAATGGACATCTTGTTTCACCTTTGATGTTTTTGGAAATACATGTAGCTTATGCTTGCATATATGCTTGCTGAAGGTTCTAGGTAGATACTCCTTATCATTTTAAGGATGGCTCCATTTATTCCTATACTCTGTAATGTTTTAAATAGGAATGGGTAATGCATTTTTTCCAAAGCTTTTTCTGTGTCTATTGAGATAATCCTGTGCTTTCTGTTAGTTCTGTTGTTGATATGATCAATTATGCTGATAGTTTTCCTAATATTGAAGTAGCCTTGCATTCCTGGTATAAATTCTAACTGATCAAACTGTATTATTCTCAAGATAAGTTGCTGTAATCTTTTTAGCTGATGTTTTATGTAAAATTGTTGCATCTATATTCATTAGGGAAATTCATCTATAGTTTTCTTTCTCTGTTTTGACTCATCCTGTTTCAGGTATCAGTACCATATTTGTATCATAAAAAGAATTTTGTAGGACTCCTTCTTCTTTAATTTACCCAAATAGTCTATATAGCATTGGAATTAATTGTTCTTTGAGTGTTTGATAGAATTCATTCATAAATCTATCTGGCTCTGGAAATTTTTTTCCTAGGGAGTTCTTTGATGGCTTGTTCAATTTCATTTATGAGACAGGGTTAGTTAAATACATTATTTCTTAATCTATTAATCTGGACACTTTATATTTTTGTATTGTAAATTATAAATGTTCATCCATTTCACAAAAAAAGATTTCTGGACATAGAGTTGCACAAAATAATTCTTAATTATTGTTTTAATTTCCTCTCCATTGGTGGTGTATTCGCAGTTTTCATTTTTTAAAAAGTTAATTTGATTTTCTTCTTTTTTATATCAGATTAACCAAAGGTTGATGAATTTTATTGTTTTTTTTATAAATCCAGCTCTTAGTTTTATTTATTAATTTTTCTTTCTTTTTATTTTTCAATAGTTTTCTTAATTTCGATTTTATTATTCTGTCCTTTGGTTTTCAATATTTCTAATTGGGAAAGATTTTTAATTTGTTCTTTTCCTAGCTTTTTCAGTTGCATGCCAATTCATTGATAAATGCTGAAATAAAAACAAAATGGTTTCCGACAAGTCCTTATAGATTGATAGGATTTTAGATTTGGAAAGGATCATAGACATTATTAGCAAAAGGTACTAATCATTCAGATGAGTGAACATAGGAAAGAGGTGAATTAATTTTTCATTTCTAATGTAGTTGAAGAAAGTATACCGTTTTTTTTGTTTAAAACATGACAAATTGCTATAAAATAAGCAACTATTTAAAAACTACTAATAATTGAAATAATTTTCACAAGAGCACCTAGCACCTAATGTTTTGTAACTCCCACAGGCAACAGAGGATGAAGTTGCCAATGAGTTTATGACACTGTTACCTGAGCCAAAAAAGCCAGTTTGTCACATAGATTAAAAAAAAACAACAACATAACAAAGCAAACAAACACGCAGAACCCAGCCTTTTGAAAGATGATATTCTTGCTGGGTTAACCATATTGAGGCAGTATTTCAAATGATGCTTGAAATAATATTTACAGTGCCATTCTCTAGAACTTAGAGAGAAAACCTCCTACAAATACTATTTCACACCTTATCAAGCTTTCAGCCTAGAGGTAGTGTATGTCTGTTTCTGTATACACTCAAATATGGATAAATGTGTATATGTGTGCATAAATATACACATGTACACATAGCCTAGCATAATCAGCATGCATGTAATAGAAAACAATGTGATTTAAGTTGAAGCGATTGTGCACAGAAAGAAATGCAAGTGTACTTGGAATTTTAAAGTGCATTTTTAATACTTAAACTATAAGGATTAAGGAACAGGCAAAACATGTAGGGATTTTCTCACTTAACCAGTAGAATAAGATTTTATTTAAATTAAGAAATAAATGCTTTCTAAAATTATCAATTATTTGTGAACCTAATAGTTAGTTGTTCTTTACTCCATCAAGCCCATTGCCTAATACTGAATTAGGCTTCTATATATCTCTGTCTGTCTCTGTGTCTGTGTCTGTGTCTGTCTGTCTCTAGCAAAATATCACTGTAGAGTATAGCATCAAATGTCCATGGTCACCATTAGAATGAGGATCCACAATAACTTCACAAATGCAATATCAGAAGTAGAATAAATCCCATTCTAGACACTATTGCTGATGCCAACCCTTAAGTATTCTCTCTAATAAGTAACAAGGGAGGAAAGGAGGAAAGCAGTCATCTCTGCTAACTACTTACAAGGATGCTGATGAGTCTCAGGTTTTAAATTGTGTTATGTATACCAAAATAAAATAATATCAATTTCTTAGGAGAGGGATAGGGAAAATTGATAGAATAATCTCATTTATTGAGTATAAACATAATGTTGAGTTCTGATGTGTATTATGAATGATTTAGAAAAATAAAGTCAACTCCAGGTTCTTTCTTTGCTTTTTTAAAGAGGAAACAGGAATGCTCTAAAATAGTTATTGAAAGAGGAAATTATCCACTACTCATACAAATAAATATTGTGTCAACCATATAATAATATGTCAAGGATTATATAAAAGATTTAATTTCGAAACTGGGAATTTAATCATTTTATTAATCTCAGATAAATTGAAGCTACAAAAAGGACAGAGTTCAACTAATTTTTTATTACTAATTCTGAATAATTTTTGCTCATTTTTAAAGAAAAATAGTTGTTTTTAGTATTATCTCAATTATTAATAGCACTTTTACATGTACTGCTTTAAAGTTTGTGAAGTGTTTATTTAAAATATGATCCCATTTAACACTCACGGCAACCCTTGGAGGTACAGGTACTATTAATATATCCTATTTTACACATGAGGAAATGGTCACATAGGCCACATTAGAACTCAGTTCTTCCTGATGGCAGGTCCAGAACTTTGTCCATTGTACCATAATTATAATTCATTGCAATTCAATCTAGCAATCATGTATTAAATTCATTCTCTGTGAAGAGCACTCTTCTATTTGGTGAGATAGATGCAAAGTATACATGAGACACAGATTTCTAATTGTCAACTCTTAACATTTCAAAGACAAGGTAGTAATAGAAAAAAAAACATTATGAATCTCTGTTAATAGACATACAAACATATACATATACATGTTTGTGTGTATGTATGTATTTTAGAGAATGACACTCACATTTCATAAAAACATCTTAGTTCCACGTATCAGGTTTTATTTACTTATCTTGATAATTAGGAGTTAGACAGAGTTTTGAAAATGAACTTCTTGTTTTAAAGAAAATTAGCCTGTATTCATAAATCTGCCACTTCTTGGCTAGAAAAATAGTTAAAATAACAATAACTACCACATAAAAAGTGCTTTCGTAAAAAAATAGGTTAATTTTATGTGACATCTGTGGTAATTTCCTTGATATTTTATACCATCAATTCTGTTTGGAGCCTCAAGGTGGCAAAAGTAATCAGTAGTTTAACATGTTAAGACCAGTTAAGTTTCAAGGATAAATCATCTACTTATATTCACATGATTTTTTTCCTAAAACTGAAAATGTATTATCTCTTTATTATAATAATGATATGAAATGGTATAGAGACACAAGCTACACAATCGTAATATCTTTTAAAAAATGTTGTTGTTTTATTTTATTCAGTTAGATAGCCACTGAAAAGCAAACATAGAGAAGTTTCTGGCAAAGTAGTTAAATGGATAAGAACAGCCATAAATTAAGTACCTATCTCCCACAATTCATTAGCTAGATTGAAAAAAGGCACCAAAACTAAAGAAGCCAAATTTGTATGACAGTTGGAAACCTACAAGGCAAGACAACCTTGGTTTGAATTCTGATTCTAGAACTGTTAGTTGTTAGGAAAATGTTTTGTAAATCGTAAAGGGTCACATAACCACGTTATTTTCATTTTTCATAAATGTCTGTGCTAGTGTTCTAGTAAGCCCAACTATGGGAAAGTCATTGGTTCGTCATAGGGAGTATAAAGGGGAAGGGAGAGACATGTTCCTTTTTCAGTCATGCTTTTTATTAGTGAGTTCACAATGCTACCAGGATCATCACACTGTAGTAATGGTTTGGCAGACGAGAAATTAAAATCCCTGACTACCTATCTGGTTTAGGCCTTAAAGAGGAAGACCACAAAGGGAGTTCTTGGTTGAGTCATGGCAAACAAACCCATTTCTTTGGATACTTGCAAGGAAAGATCATACTTGAAATAAGCAGGAAGTAGCGTGCCAGGCACACTTTAATAAGGTGCAGGAGGTACAAAAGGCAGATAGGAAGCCAGGAACTGTGTGAGAGAGGGAGACAGAGGCTGTGTGGATCACTTACTTAGCTAGAATCATTTAATCATGATTACTTAATTGGATTCAGAGTTGGTGGCTGGGAGAGAAGTACTCAATGACAGTTTTAGGGTTCCATTCTTAAGGCTTGGGAGGGGGGACAGCCTAACTCTTTTCTGTACCACCCTAAGCTTCACTCACTAGAATATAAATGTCATCTCAAAAGTATCAATGCTAGCTTAGGCTAGCCTTAGCATAATGTTCCTGTGTTTTTATTTCTCATGTGTGGAGCTTGCACCTTGTAGACAACCAAGGATGGTTTATTAGGGCCGATCTGGCTTCTCCTCATTTAGCACATAGTAACTAGATGTAGCCTTAAATTAATTTAGGAGACAGATTTGGCAAGTGAATTCTATGTTCCCCTTTATGTTCTTGATTCCCACTTCCTTTTTATTATTATATTACACTGGTTACTTATATATCTACTTAGTAACTTCATCTATCTATCTATCTATCTATCTATCTATCTATCTATCTATCCACTTACTTACTATACAGTAACTGCTAGGGTGTTCTGGTGAAGGAGATACCACAAAAAGACAACAATTCAACACTGCTAGTCTCTCTGCTGCCTCTCTCAGAAAAAGTCCTCTCCTTACTGTCTTGCTATCCTTCTTGTCAATATATTTGTCTTTGGAGCCACAATACAATGACCACTGTAAGAATACCAGGGTTTATGAGTTTCAGGTAATTCATTAAAGCAGTTTTAAAATAGTGAAAAGACTAATATATCCAGCTAGTGATAATAAGAAGATCCTCAGGCTTCTTAAAAGTACTCTCATCTTGCTGTTATCTGGAATTTCTTAATTGGGCAAAGCTTTTCATTTTTTTGTTCTATTATTAAGAGAAGGCTAAAAATGCAAATATCTCTTAAGGAAAGAACACTGTGAAACATTTCGAGGAAGATCTCAATGACAGAACAAGAATCGCATAGTGGAAAGTCTATTAGATTCATAACCAGAGGATTAGCAAATAATTTTTAGTTTTACCCCCTTTATGACCAGGTGACTTTGGGCAAGTCTTTTCACCTCAGTAGGTCTCAGTTTCCTTATCTGTAAAATGAAGAGTTTGAACTAAATGATCTCTAAGATCTCGTCTAGCACTAAATCTATGATGCATGTCTCATCTTGAAGCTTTTTTTTCTTCAAAGCAATCATTTTTTTTTTTTTAGTGGGGGAGGATGCAGATGAGAAGAGGCTACTAAATACCTAGAAGAGAGAAGGTCTCTCACCACAGAAAGGGTAAAGGAGACAGAAAAAGGAGCCTAAGTCTGCTGAATATGGATGTCATCCATTTCACAATTTTTCCTAGGACTGACCAGGGATACAATATAATCCAGAGATTCAATATTCAATTGTAAATCAATTCCTCTAGGTTGTTTCTCTGCCTGTAAGGAAACAACATTTCACTAGAGAGTGGAGAATCCCAGGGGTTTAGATAGAAAAATCTTTTTTACAAAACATGATTTTCTCATGCATGAGGGTGTTGTATCAAGGAAATTAAGAGCTGTTCATATTTCCAGGGAGTCTCACAGTGGACACAGGGTTTTGATGACATAGATTTCTTGTAAATAGATCTCCCTCTACTAGGCTCCTCTTTGGCATAGCAATAAAACACTGCCCCTGGCAAAACAACATATCTTGAGAAGATGATTTATTGTCTGAAGCAAAAGGCTATAAGTTGGAGGAAAAGTTGCAAGCGAATTTTTTTCTTTTTTTTTGCTTTTATTTGTTTACACAAGGACAGTTTTTCTTCCTTATATTTAAGAAGTTGTTATTTAATATGATTATATTTTCTCTGTAATCTCCTTTCTGGAAGATAAACAGAATGGATCTAATTTCCCCTCCCAAGAAGGCAGCAGATTTCAAGGATTAGAGAAAAAAACAGAGCCCTTCATCTCAACAGAAACATTCAGAAACTGGAATGACAGATGCACTGAGGCGAAGATCACTCCAGACTAGGATTTGCTTTTAGTGGGAGGGCCTTTGAAGACTATAGTTCTGGCAATCCTTAGAAAAGTCTGTCTCACAGCAATACTAATCCCGGAGATGTTATATCAGGTTTTTCAACCACAAAACTGATATTTTTATAATAGGGATTATGTATAATCCTATAATTTTCCATTGAGCATGATTTACAGAACATAGTCGGTGTTTTTAAAATTCATTCAATTCTTTGCCACCCAATAAAGGAACTCCAGGGTTGCTTTACTGGTACTAATCATTTCCTTCCAGTTTTAGAGAATGCCATTAATGATTTCATAAGGCAAGGCTTATAGTAAATTTGTCTGGATGGACATGGAATCTTAAAGGATTAAAGATTTACAACTGGAAGGAGTCTTAGTAGCTGTCAAGTCTAACTCTCTCATTTTACAGATGAGGATATGAAAACACAGTGAATTCAATTGCCTTGTTCAAAGTCACTCAGCTCTAAGGATCTCAGGGAGGATTTGAACTGAGGTAATTCTTGATCTAAGCCCAGTATCCTATGCACTATAGTGTTCTACCTTAGGGATTTTGTGGGATGAATGATTTACAAGAGTTGTCACAATTTAGCAACTTTGTGTAGTTTATTGGTTCTTTTCTCTAATTGGGTAAGGGTAGCAAGGGAATGTAATGAAAATGCTTTGTAGTTCTTGACCTGGTCTAAAGATATTGATAACTGATTGTAGATGTTTGAATAAAGGATCACTTTTAAATTCAGCAATAATTGAATCAATAATAACAGGTAATTTATGTAGTGTCTTATGGCTTACAAAGTGTATGCCTCAGAATAACTCTATGAGGTAGGAATTATAACCATCATTATCTCCATTTTATAGATGATGGAATTAAGATTAAGAGAACTGAAATGATTTTCCCAGAGTCACGGAGCTAGCAAATGTCAGAGTCAAAACATAGACCTAGATCACTCCTAATTTCAAAGTCCAGTGATCTTGCTATTGCACCATGCAAATGCTAACAGAAAATTTTAAATTAAATACCTTCAGTTAAAACTCTTTATTTCCTGACATTTCATGGTGCCTTATGGACAAACAGTTTCCTAAGATTAACGCCTAGATGTCATTTTGCTAGTCATGGGATCAACATTAGATAAATTCATAGAAACATTTCAGAAAGTCATTTGTCTCTTGGGCTATAAGGCATACTAGTGAAAAAGAGAACTAGAAACTTCCAAAGTCAACTTCTTTAGCTACAGCATGAATTCTGATGTCATTCACCCCATTCAAGACAGAGAGACTCATGGTGTACTTACTCTAAAAAGGAAGAGCATCCATTCTCCCTAAAACTCTTTAATTCCTTCCAAAAAGAATATTCTAGCAATTGTTGATTTTTGATCTAATACTAATAGAGTATGTCATGAGAAACACAACTACTATTTATTATAACAGATTATTTTGCTTATAATGTGAGAGAGCTGTATGTAATGACCAATTCTTAAATATAAGGCACCAAATGCTGACCACTCAAAAACAATGTGACCTATAGAACACAGCACAGATACATTGACAAAAAAGCTGGTGACATTTCAGAAGCAAGAATTTCCCTAACCCCTTTATGGATCTGGTTTTTCCAGGTTATAGGTATCACCCATATGATATGTAATTTCTGAAGCTATCTATATTGACTATATATATATATATATATATATATATATATATATATATTGACTATATCATGAATGTAACACTAGTGTCTTTGTTCAATATTTTGAACTCTGAAATGGTCTATAAGTACAAAAGAGAAATATGCACCATTCACACAGTCAGCCATCTCTTTCTACTCATTCTAGAACATGTTTTATGTCCAAGAATGGTTTAAAAGTTAGTTGATTTCTCTAATTCACTTCTTAAATATGACTTAACTGCTTATATGGGATCTATATGTCTTCAGCTAGTGATGGAAATAAAGGTTCAACCATTAAACTATCTAAAGTATTGAGAGCATTCAAACGCTATCAGCACAAGTTATTTGCCCATAAATGATGGCTTTTATAGGGAAATCACTTTAACCTTCAAGTTATGTATGCCTGACTAGGTACTGACTATGAAAGTATTAGTAAAAGAGGATAACACATATTACACTACTTAACATAGCCTGCCAAGAACATTGTCTTTTCTATCTATATGATAAATATTACATGCATGTGATATAACTCAATATAACATTGACTAAAATATTCATATTACTTGTTGCCAGAACACTACAGGGAAATAACTTGTTAATTTTGGCCCACTTATTCTCAAAATCACTATAAGGACACCTGCTACTATTCTTAAACTCTTGTGCCACATCTTTGACCACCATTGGGAACATTTGGATTTCTTGAAAAAGGTACCTAATTGCTTCAATTTAATTTGTGAAATGTGTGGGTAAGCTTTGTAAAGAAACTTTCATTTTTAAATGAGTGTCTTTAAACAAATGGCAAATCTAAAACATAGTGCAGACTACTAATTGAATTATTACAAGGTACTAGTCAACAGTGTGTGTCAGTTTGATTATTACTCAACTTGGAATTATACATTCATCTTCAGTAGTCAATGCTGTTGAACTATTGATGAAATGAAGCTAAAAAACTTACCTCATGGTTTTCTATCCAGAATTATATTAGGACTTATTAGAGAAGCAATGCAAATGTCTTTCTCTTTCTTTGTTTACTTTTCACGTCTGTTTTATGTTTTACTGATATATTTAATATTATATTTGGCTGCAATTACGTGGAAAAACATTTTAACGTTCCTTTTTTTTTCCTTCAAACTATGAGTTCCAAATTCTCTCATTGCCTCAACTGCATGTCCACTCATTGAGAAGACAAATGATTTGATACAGATAACACATGTGTAGTCACAGAAAACATTTATGCATTAGTCATGCTGTGAAGGAAAACATAGACCAAAAGAATAAGAAAAATAAGGAAAGTTTAAAATAATATGGTTCAATCAGCATTTGGTTTCCATCAGTTCTTTCTCTGCAGATGAATAGCATTTTTCATCAAAATACTTCAGGATTGTTTTTCTGAGAATAACTAAGTCATTCACAATCGATTATCATACAATATCTTATTAGTGATTACAGCATTCTCCTGATTCTACTCATTCCACTTTCCATTAGTTCATGAAAGTCTTTGATTTTTTTTTTCAGAACATTCTGTTCATTTTTTTTTGCAAGAAACACTTTTAAGTATCATCTGAATTTTTCTTTTGCCATCCATTTCTTAATTCTAGAACACTAGCAAAACAATTACTAATACCCCAAACATTAAACTTGATTTTATATAATATTTTATTTTACCCAATTACATGTTAATTATGTGTAAACTTTAAAAAAAAGGTTTTGAGTTCCAAATTCTATCTCTCCCTTTCTCTCCTTCCCCATCTGTCCAATATAGTTTATATATGTGCAATCATGTAAAATATCTCCATTTTTTTCATTTATACTGGTGAACTTGAATTAAAAAAAAGGAAGGAACGATGGAACGAAGGAAGAAAAGAAAGAAGGATAGAAGGAAGGAAGGAAGGAAGGAAGAAAGGAGTGAACAAATGAACGAACTAATGAAGGAAGGAACTAAAGCATGGAGAGAGTCTGTGCTTCAGTCTGTATTCAGATACTATCAGTTCTTTTTCTTGAGGCAGAGAGCATGTTTCATTGGGTCCTTAGGGATTGTCTTTGATCATTGTATTGCTATGAATCTATTCATCATTCATTACAGCATTATAATATTTCATCAAAATTATATACCAAAATGTTTTCGGCCATTCCCAATTAATTGGCATCATCTCAATTTCCAATTTTTTTGCCACCAGTAAAAGAATGAATATAAATATTTTTGTATGTATAGATCCTTTTCCTTTTTTGATTTTTATCCCTTTGACATAAAAACCTAGTAGCAGCATTGTTGGGTGAAATGGTATGAATGGTTTTTTAGACTTTTGGACGTAATTCCAAATTGCTCTCTAGAAAAGTTGAATCAGTTCATAATTCCATCAAGAGTGCACTGGTGTGTCAATTTTCCCACTTTCCTTCCAGCACTTGTCATTTTTCTGTTTTGTTGTGTCAACCAGTTTGATAGGTGTGAAGTGGTACCTCAAATTTGTCTTAATTTGAATTTCTCTAATCAATAGTGATTTAGAGTATTTTTTTTTCACATGACCATACACAGCTTTGATTTCTTCATATGAAAACTGCCTGTTCATATCCTTTGACAATTTATCAGTTGAGGAATGGCTCTTTTTAAAAATAAATTTGGCTCTTTTCTCTGTATATTTGAGAAATGAGGTCTTTATGAGAGAAACTTGCTGTAATTTTTTTCACAATTATGATAATTGTGTATTCACCTCTATCCTGTTTTCCCCTTTTTGTCCAACTCTATCTCTATCTCCTTTCATCTTGTCCATCCTCAGAAGTGTTTTGTTCATCATATTCAACTCATACCCATGCCCTCTATGTATATCCCTTCTAATTACCATAATGATGAGAAAGTTTTTAGTAGTTACAAGAATCATCTCCCTATGTAGGAATGTAAACAGTTGAACCTTACTGAATCGTTATGGCTTCTTTTTTCTTGTTTGTCTTTTTTTTACCTTCTCCTAAGTCTTGTATTAGAAAATCAAATTTTCTATTCAGTTCTTGTGTTTTCATCTGGAATGCTTAAAAGTCCTCTATTTCACTGAATATCCATTTTTCCCCATGAAGGATTATACTCGGTTTTGCTGGGTAGGTGATTCTTGGTTGTAATCGTAGGTCTTTTACTCTCCAGAGTCTCATATTCCAAGTGCTTCAGTCCTTACTCTACAAAGTGATAAATCTTGTGTTATACTGATTGTAGCTCCATAATATCTGAATGGTTTCTTTTTGGCTGCTTGCAGAATTTTCTACTTGAACTAGGAGGTCTAGAATCTGGCTATAATATTTCTGGGAGTTTTTATTTTGGGATCTTTTACAGGAGGTGTTTGGTGAATTCCATCAGTTTTGATTAATACTCTGGTTCTAGAATAGTAGGTCCAATTACCTTGATAATTTCTTGAAAGATGATGGTTAGGATCTTTTTTTGACCATGTCTTTTAGGTACTCAAATAATTATTAAATTTTTCATTTTGTCTTTTCAAGGCTTTTCTGATGAAATATTGCATATTTCCTTCTGTATTGTTTTTATTTTGTTCTGTTTCTTGATATCTCTGAGTTATTAGCTTCCAGTTGCCCAATGCTATTTTAAGGCATTATTTTCTTCAGTGAACTTTTGTACCTTCTTTTCCATTTGGCCAATTGTTTTAAGAAATTCTTTTTGCCAATGATTTTTCCACATATTTTCCCCCATGTGACCAGTTCTACTTTTTACGGAATTCTTTTTCTGGCAAAATTTTGCACCTCTTTTACAATTTACTCTCTCTCTCATTCTCTCCCTCCCTCTCTCTCTCTCTCTCTCTCTTGTTTTAAGGAAGTACTTTCTTCAGAGTTTTTTTTTTCTCCTTTAATAAGCTGTTGATACTTTTTTTTTCCAATTTTCTTTGCATTACTGTTATTTCCTTTCCCAAATTAAAAAAAAAATTCCTTTTTAAACTCTTCCAGGATGTTTTGTTTTTTTTTAATTGGCTGAGACTAATTTACATTATTTTTTCTTTTAGATTTTGTAAGTAGTAATTTTGTCTTGTCTTCAGAGATTGTGTTTTGATGTTCCCTGGTACCCCAGTAATATTCTATGGTCAGGTTGATTTTTTCCTCATCTTCCATCCTGTTTTGTTTTTTTTAATATGTTGTTAGAGTTCAGCTCTGTTCCTGAGGTACAGGGGAACTTTTCCAAGCTTCTCAGTTTTAGTTGTGTGCATGTGTGTGTGTGTGTGTGTGTGTGTGAGTGTATATGTAATTGTTTTCAGAGATAGTTCTGGGGAATCTGTAAATTTTCAGCTTTTTGAAGGAGGTAAAGCAGGTCTGTACAATATACACCCTATGGGCCACTTACAGTCCATGAAAGGATTTTGGGCGGCCTGTGAAAAATGTAGAGTATGGAAAAGAAAGTAAGATGTCACAAGTACTTTGTGCCCTGCTTAGCCCACGTTCCACTAGTTACTATTGTGCCCTTCATGTAAGTTGGTAGGTGGGTGACACTGCACACTCTCTCCTGTTTGTCATGTGACCAAAGGCAACCAGCCATCATCAGTCTACCTCTAGTCTGAGAGGAGTGATTTTATGATAAATAAAAATCGTAAGCAATTAATATAATTAATCTCCTTCAACTTAGTTTTCTAATCCACTTACAATTTGTGGGTTGAGAGCTATGGAAGCAGCAGTTGCTGATTCATTCACTGCAAAGGACTACTGCTGGTTTTCTAAGGTCTAGCCCAGAGTGGATCACATTATACTCTTACCCCTGTGTGACAGACCTTTTCTGCCATCCTTCCAAGTGACCTTTTGGTGGAACATTATTTCACATTTTTTGGGTGGGAGGAGTGTTCTTGGCACTACAGAATTTATTAATTTGATTTGTGGTATTATTAAAAGTTGTTTGGAAGGAATTTTGGGGAGCTCAGGTGAATCCCTACTTTTTCTCTGGCATCTTGATTGTCCCCACCCCTATCCCCCATATTCATATTTTAAGAAAAAATTTGATCTTTATTAGATGAATGGCTATTTTTTCCACTGTAATAAAGATCTTGATGCTTATGTCAGACAAAGAGCAGTTCCTGCTGCACTATATTCATCCATAGTGAAAATGTGATTTTTCAGGTGTGACTCAACTATAACCATTGGAAGCATTTCTCCTAGAAGTTTCAGATTTCTTTATTCTGCTAGACAATCTTAAGATTTATTAGCAGTACAAAATCATTATCCCAATTCTCTAGTTACAATAATGGCTAAGGACATTTACTGTATTTTCTTTATGTATTTTTTTTTTGTAGTTTTTGTATCTTGGTTGCTATATACCAAAGACCACATTCAAGATTAATTGGTTAATACATTGGGGGCATAGTGATACAATATGGCACTTAAATTTCAATAAGATTCCTCTTAGTATTTTTTTTCTTTGAATCCCTATACTTTGTATACTTATTTTTTTTGGTGTTCATACAATTTGTTGTTTTTTTTTTTTTTTTCCTGAGCAACATAAGGCCACTGTATCAAAGAGCAATTAATCTCTTAATTTTACTGGTATGAACATAAATGAGTTGTACTGTATAGGGACCAGCATATCAGTTGAAGTTTTGAGTAGATAGATTTGGGGGCAGGGGAGGGCAGCAAAAGGGAGAGGAG
Source organism: Pseudochirops corinnae (assembly GCA_028646515.1). Taxonomy (NCBI): domain Eukaryota; kingdom Metazoa; phylum Chordata; class Mammalia; order Diprotodontia; family Pseudocheiridae; genus Pseudochirops; species Pseudochirops corinnae. Next base: position 26,130 of record JAQQSV010000874.1, on the reverse strand, counting down.
GAGGAGAAGGAGGAGGAGGAGAAAGACAGAGAGAGAGAGAGAAAGACAGGGACAGAGATAGACAGAGAGAGACACAGAGACAGAGAGACAGAGAAATGGATTTAACAGGTCAGAAGTCAAACTGATTAGTGTAAGATTTCTTTTTTTAACAAAAATAAATTTTCTAAGTGGCACAAAATTAAGTTGCTAGGATTTTTAAAATCTTTAAGGGAGACCAAAATGAAGCAACATAAACAACAGCTAAATTTAAATAGGTTCACAATAGTTGATTCAACCTCTGTCTTCTGTGTGAATATAATTTGAGATCTATTTAACAAGTTTATATGCATGCTCTTTATTTTTATTCTGCATGTGCTTATATATGCTCCTTCTTTCCTAGGAGGATCTAAGTTTCTTGCAAGTAGGAATTATTTCATTCTTTGCACTTGTATTCTCTGTATCCAGCACAGTCTCATGTTGCTTTTAGGCTCTTAGTAAATACTTATTGATTGATTAAAATTAGCAACCACAATATGAAAGCGCTGTATTAGGCACTACAGTGGATGGGAAGGTAGATACAAAATAATAAATGATTCTTTTGAGATATAGTCAGAACATATCGAGAACAGTGGTTCACATTTTAAGTACCACCATATCAAAACAAACGAAAAAACAAAAAGACACTGAAAAGTTGTTGATCAGAGGAAGGTAATCAGGAAGATGGGACAGCTCAAAATCATGCTATAGAGAGATCATTTGTAGTAATTGGGGGGATTTGAACCTGCAGAGGTAAATATGTGAAGAACATGTTAATGAATTTTGCCTTCAAATATTTCAGAATTTATAGACTCTTAAGTGTTGAAAAGCACCTGAATGATCAGGTAGTTCCATTCATACTCAAAAATTGATCTCCCACACAAAAGCTATGAGAAAGGGCTTGTTTCATTTCATATCTCCAGATGAATACTATATAAAATTGGGATTAACTTGGCATAGCAAATATATATATGTGTATATGTATATATATGTGTGTGTGTATATATATACATATAGGAATGAGGGGGAGGAGGTATATGAAGATAGAATTAAGCTCAAAAGAACAAAACGTTCTTAACAACATTCAATATCCCAAAATAAAAGAAGTTGACTGTTACTGGGAGGTTTTCAAATGGAGGCTAAATTATTCTCTCAGGAATGATTTTTCATTCTACTTTACTGTTCTGACTGGTTTCAAACGCACAAACAAGGTGCCCCTCTCAGGTAAAACTCATCATTTCTAAACTCATTACAGCACTGCTAGCTCAAGCCTTGATTGACACTACATCCCTCAGCCTCCTCTCCATTCTGACCTTGCTTTATAGAGTTCAGAAATTGAACTCTAAACTCACTCCTCTTTGTTTTTGCTGCTCTTCCTGATTTCACGTCCAGAAAATGATACCCCCAAAATGTGTATCTGCTAGCTTCCAACTTACCCACCCCTACTATCCTACATCCTTTTTTGTGTTGTCTTCCTCTTTAGACCCCAAGCACTTTTAGGTCAGAGACTGGAACATAATAGCCTCTTAATAAAATTTTATTGGATTGGATTTGAATGCTATAGTTTCATGTTTCTGGGAGCAGTTTGTCTAAAAGACTGAGAGAGAATTTACTAAGAATAAGATAATATGATTCTATATTTTATAAAATTGAACTTTGAGATTATTTTAAATATATATGTAGATATATATATCTACATATATATATATACACATGTATGTGTGGGAATGCATGTGTATGCATACACACAAATATATGTATGTATACATACACACACGTATATATGTATACACACACACACACACACACACATAAATTTGGGATAGTCTTTGTTAGTTTTGTTTTAGTATGTGCATTTTTCAAGTGCAGAACTTTGTGCCAGTGTCTGTAACTATATACTTTTCAGATATTTAAAACAAAAGGAAATCTCATTAAATGTGTCTGCAAAATTTTCCCATAACTATATTTACATTATATAAACTCTCTTGATTTAAATTGTATAAGATTTTTACATCTAAGTATAGTTAAATACATAATATCTCTTTTTACCAAAGGAATGTTTTCTTGAATGTTGACAAAAATAGCAACTATACAAAGGGAAACACATTAGCAATATTTTAACCATCTTAATATTTATCAGAGTTATAAGAACTATTATGATTAATTTTAATAGTTATTATTAAATAGAAATCTGTCATTTAATCATATCTTCTGACACTATGTAGAATACTAGGAAAAACAGAATGGAAAATTCTGTTCAAAGACCAAACCTATCCAATTATGTGTCATTTCACATTTCTATGAAAGAGTAAAAAATTGTAAAACATGCATTTCAACATTTACCTTAATTGGAGCACTTTCCAAACTTTTATCTTCAGTCAGAAAAATAGAGATTCCAAAGTCTTTATAAACAATATGACAATAGGAATTTTATTTCCTTCTCAAATTAAAAAAAAAAAAAAACAACAGACTCTCAATCACTGTGTCGGAAGCTTATTTTGCATTGAGTAAATTCATGCAGAGTTGCAATCTTCCTGGTAAGGGCAGGTGGGCCCTATGTTAATCACCTACTGCAACATTCCCAGATACATTCTCATGCCTCCTGCTGTAGTAATTTTAGAGTATTTTGCACTGATGCAGCGCCTTGCTTGAAAATCACCATACTATCAAAATGTCCTCACAACATTTCAGTGAAGTAGGTTTTGGGGAAGACAAAAAATTTAGGTGCCTCATCATGAAAAAAATTCATATAATAAAACAGAAAAAAAATCCTCCTGGTTTCTAGTTTCTTTCTCTCAAGTAAGCAATCTAAAATTCAGCTCTATGTGCAAATCCATGATAATTCAATCTCATTTGAAACAATATTTCGTTTTTATTTTTCTCATTGAAGATTTCTCATTGAGGATTCCCACCCTGAAGTTTTAAGCAAAACTAATAAAGGAAAAACTAGATTTACCAATCAAGTCATTAAAGAAATAATTATTTACTTCAATTTATTACCCCGAAAATGGCCCAGAAGAGTCTTTCAAATAGTAGTATTTGAAATATTCCCCTCAAAGCCATTTCATATATGAATTAACAAAAATATCATTTGTAAAAGTAATATAAGGCCATCAATGACAATTTCTTTTTATTCTACCTTTCAGAGTGTGATTTATAGCATAGATTCACAGGGTTGAGCGGGATTCTAAGAGGTCAAGTTGCTTGTATTCTTCCATACCTTTAAGGATGACTTTTCCCTATACTACCTCAACCATATGAATATTTAACCTTATTTTTCAAAATGTTTCAGGGGAAATTATTCCACAGTATCTAACACCAGGGTCCTACAACCTGACTGATATTCTTTATACTTTACCCAAATTCATTGTACTACAATATAAAATGGCATGATACTGTTCTTCAGTCACAGTAAGTCCAATGAGCTATCCTTCAATATTCTCCTTCGGATTTATCATTGTAATGCCTTGATTCTTTTTATACAGTTCCTGCTTTATAACTACTATTTTAGTGCTTTTCTCTCAAATCATTCTAACCTTTCCCTAACAACTCTTAATATGCTCTAGTAATTTATTGACTGGAATTACTCAGGGGCAGGCATGGAAGAAGCATGCATTTCAAATCATTCACTAAAGACCAAAAAAAAGAACATTGATAGCAGCATATTCAGTATGCCCATGATATTAATGGAAAATGTTGAAGGAGTTGAAATGCCTCACTGATTCTTATGGGAATTGCACTAATATGAACAGAAAACCAACAGCAGGTAATTTGCTAAAGATTTCACATTTCACAGCAACAGTAAACTACTTTTCCGATAAAAGCAGGATAAAATATTTCATTGGCAGGAAAGCTTCTTTTGGAGTTAAGCTACTTATGAGCTAATGATGAAGACTTGGCCACTTGTCAGCTCTGGGAAAGCTCTTTGGAAGTTATAAAATGGCTATAAATTAAGATAGTGCCAGATAAAACATCCCCTCTCCCTGAAACTTGTGAAACAATCTTGACTTTCCTGATATAAGAACCAGTTTAAAATGAGAAATTATGATGTTTTCTACATGAAAAGTTTTACAACATGGTGTCAGTGCTATCCATCTAGAATGACACAGCCAATATTCTTAAATTTAACAGCAGCCAATAGGCATTTTCTTTTTTGTGGGGATGGCATTGATCTTCTTCCAGTCTTAAGACATACATGAACTAATTAGGATAGTATGATTTGTAGAGATTTTAAAATCATGAGATCATTAATCTTCTCAATGGATGTAATGCTAGTAAAATTCAAGTATTGAGTTCTTTTCATTTGGGATTACTTGATCTAATGGGGATGTAATAAAAATTAAAAGGGATTCAGAAAAAAGGAACAAAGATGCTGAGAAATTTGAAAATTAAGATATTTATTGAAATGTTAAACAAATTGAGGTTAAGATGCAAAACAGATGAATGAGAAGCAGTTTTCCAATGATGTTCAAACAACCTAAAGAGAATAATTTATTAAGCAAATGGAACATGTCAGGTACCATGCAAACGCTGGAGATGCACAGAAAAAGTGAAAAAAATCCAAGCCCAGAGTTGTTGTTTTTTTTTTTATTTTAAGCTTTATTATTAATAGTGGCTAACAGTATTATAGATTTTTATAACATGAGAAAAAAACCTTCTTCTTCCTCCTCCTCCATAATCAACCTTATTTTCATTTCATCCTAATCCTCTCCCCCTTCATCTCTCTATCATTATTATCCTGCTCCCAAACAGAGAAACACTAGCACCATAAAAAGTGGATTTAATATAGATAATTATTTGATATTTTGACTATAAGATAAGATAATTCATATCTCCAGGGATAAAATAAAAGTTATAGTATAATATTAATGTGGTAGCACCCTCCACCCCAAAATCATCTCTTTACTCTTGGATTAGAAGACAGATATGCTGATATGACAAATTGGAATACACGGCAACAGATATGCTTGTCAGCAAGCAAGCTGTAAGTTGTAAGCAGTGCTCTGACTGTCCAATTGTGTCCTAAGTGGCAGGTAGCACCTGACGCAGTAGGTAACCATCTATCTGGGTAGCATGAGTACAAAAAGGAAACACATAGCTGTTATTGATTTTCATATGATAGTGTATTAATCACTAGTCCAGTAGATGAGACCTTATAGTAGGAGAGACAAAAAAAAAATATAATAATGGCTTTCTAAAGAAAGAACATAATAAAGAGAGGAGGGTGACTCACATGAGACAGAACATTACTCCCTGGTGTGGAGTAGGCAGTTGGAATAGGGATGAGGATCCATCTACTATTGGTATGCAGAAAACCTATTTTGCAACTATAGCCTCAAAGACATGACTTATAATGGAATTCTATTTTAAGATACGAAATAAATAACAGTGTTGTATATTGTTGGTTGTTAGTGGGAAAATAAAGCAATTAAGCTCTTGATCATAGTATTGGAATATTATATGATATCAAAAATTCATGTGTATCTCATTCATTTTTAAATAAACAAAGGTAAATTAGTCAAATCTTTAAATATTTGTCTTGAGAAAAAATCAAAATCACAATTTTTAAACTTTTTCTTAAGCATAAATTTGAATTACATTATAACATGACTGTAACTCAATTGAAAGAGCTATTAAATGAGGGATAATGTTTTATGTAATATCAATTTCACAAGGAATTTAGCAAATGACATATTAAATTATTCAGCAATGTTGATTCTTTCAAAAATAATATTGTATATGACCTCTCAAACTCAGCTTTCTCTTTAATTTTCTTTCTTTCTTTCTGATACTACTTGACTTCCTTGTGTACACAACTATCAATATAACCATCTTCAAAGATTCATTTCATGACATCACTTTCCTGATTAAAAAAAAAACAAATGATAGTTCTTTTTTATAGACAATCTAAACTTCTCAGTCTGACATGCTTTTCATTTCAATTTAATTTAACAAATATTATCAGGTATGTACTACTTGTATGTCACTATGCAAAGTGTTATAAATACAAAAAAAAATACAGTTCTTCCATTCAACATCTTACATACACTGCATTCTAGGCCCTTTTCAAATAAGCTTGCTGGTCCTTCCAATCTTATTGTTTCTTTTCAACCTATCTCCTTCCACTTGAGTGGGATCAATAATGTTCTTACTATTCAATTCATCCTTTTTTTTTTGCTCACTCTTCCAAAATCTTCACTTAACATATACTTCTCTTACCATCTCTAGCCCATTTTCTTCAAGATTCAGCTTTATGCTTACTTCCCTAATTAGCTTTATTTAACTAACCCCATTAATATAACATTGATTCTATGCTTCTTGTCTTTATGTAAACTGTTTTCAAATCCAGAGGCATGGTAGAGAAGAAATTAAATTTCAGTTCTGCAACTATATATTAAACAAATAGGAGCAAACCATCACCTATAACAGTATTTTTAGAGATTTAAAGTACATGTAATATACTGTGATAAAATTAAATATGATTCTCCCATAAGAAATACCATGTATACCAAATATAAAGTAAAGGTGGAAGGTTGTTGCCCGAATGGATGATTAATAAAATGTGACACCAATCCAATGGGTTTCACAGTGGACCAGGATAAAATGGTAATTTGTATAAATACTGAAATCCTTTAAGATTTATCAGAGAACATTGCTATTTTGCCAACATTGATTCACCAAGACATCACTCAAGGATAAGTTTCAATTTTTATCTTTCCAATTAAACAATGTCAAATATACTCCATTTAAATTTCACTCTTGGATTCTATGACTTAACAATAGATATGGGAATAAAATACTCTTGTCCACCTGAATAGGGGAAACTTGGTTTCAAGAATCAATGAAGTTTGTATATATGGTGAGAATAGAATGAATGAAGCCCTCACTTCTCTGCCTATTATACTTCTTAGTGAGCTGGCATCAAAAGTTGACACACCAAAAGATCCAGCATGACCTTTGATGAGTGTGTGTGTGTGCGCACACATATGTATACACACAGGCATACACATATGTATGTACACATATGTGTGTAAAATATTTATATGTACTTTTAATAATCATTGCAAATGATAATAGCGAGCACTAAAACAATAATCATAATGATGACTAAAAGAGTTTTCAATTGTTGTAGTGATTGATCCTACCTCAATTGTGAACTTTGAATAAATTATAGAATAGAAAAAGCAAACCATGAGTTAGTTTACCCAAATTCTCTAAACTACTCACAGGATAATGCAAAATACAAAGGAATAGTTATTGTGTATTCATGTTTAATTATGAATGACATTTTCTCTAGTATTGTTTTGATTCATATATTTAGATGCTATAAATTTTTTTTAATCCATGAGGTTTATTGAGTTTCACAGTAACAATTCTGTTATGTTTTGTAAATAGGGCACAAAATAATTTTTCAATGATCCTTATTGACTTTTATATGAATCAAAACAATACTAGAGAAAATGTCATTCATAATTAAACATGAATACACAATAACTATTCCTTTGTATTTTGCATTATCCTGTGAGTAGTTTAGAGAATTTGGGTAAACTAACTCATGGTTTGCTTTTTTTTTTTTTTTCCAACAGGGTCCCAATTCTTACAAAGTCAACTTAAGTAAGCAACCATTTACTAAGGCTTACTATATGCCAGGTACTGTGCAAGGCTTATAGAGAGAGAAAGAAAGGTGTACAATCTAATAGAGGAGATACCATACAGACAATAGTGTACAGACAAATAGAAATCAGTTAGTTTCATGTGATACAACTTTCAAAGATAATGGATGCCTCACAGGATATAAAGAAGAGACATCCCAAATGTGAAAACAAATAGGCTTAACTCCTGACCATTTTTCCTAGAAAGACCAAAGCTATATGCATAATATCTGAATGGTTTATTCCTTCCTTTATTCATCTAAAGGAGTTTGGGGAATCTGAGAGAAGTCATAAGAAACCACATGAATTAACTCAGCTTTGTATATATGACAGTTCCTCAAAGTTGAAGACTTTGAATTTTGCGCTCTTGAGGGAGGTGAGTCCCTGTGCACAGGAAATACTGTTTGCTGCCAGGCATTGACATGCTTTTTATGAGAATGAATGAAGCTTCAACTTGCACAGGATATTATTTTACATAATTGCAATAGTCAACACCCCATTTAAAACTGAATTGAGTATAATGAAGGAAACATACTTGCTCCTAGAGGTAAATAATACTCCATTATAAAGCAATCATAAGAGAGCTGCTCAATAGAGTATCCAAAACACACTCTCAAAATATTTAAATTGTAACTATTCTAAAACAATACTTTTTTTAATGCAGAAGATTTTTAAAATAAGTAAATTGTCTCTGTGTAAGCACCTCTTTCTGAAAGGGCAAGATAATCAATGTCCCAAAGTCACAGAAGTGCATTTTATTGGTCTGATGCTAGTTGTTGTGCCAAACTTTTCTCATCTTTTTCTCTTCTGTTATTAAGACTGCAAAAATTTCTCAGCAAATAGTGACATAAACTATATTTGGAGGAGAAAGTTTATTGCTCCATTTTCTAGACACTCTGTTTTTTTTTTCCCTTTGGTTTTTGCATTCCCTAGCCTGTAAATCAAAATCCTTGAGGGACTCATGCCATCCCAGTGAAGTGAAATGATTCAGAGTGGCTCAAAGTTCATTGAGTGGGTATATTCTCCTAAGCTGTGCATTGGCAGTTTGCTGTGTCATCAATCTTGTTCAGCCGAATGACATGACAATTTGTCTGGACAACACTCCATAAAGGATAGCAAAAGGTTATTGTTAGGTTATGAAGTTTTCCTGACAAGTGTGATATGCCAGGATTTATATAAGTGTAAAACAAAACTTAAACTCACAAACTGTTTTGTAAGGGCCTCATCTGACTGTCATTATTGTGGACACGTTAATAAGCAAAGCTTGGTACTACATTGTACTGAATTCTGGAGTCTAAGAACAGCTTCTAAATAAGTAGATCAGCATCTTCCTCCTTTCTCTCTGTGTCTATCTGTCTCTTCCTCTGCCTCTTTTTCTCTCAAGGACTAGTATATGTGCACTTCATTGGCAGAAAATGAGCACTAATAATTCATAGTAAATTAACCTGTCAACATTGAAGTTTGAAGTACCTGACATACCAACTATTAAGGCTTACTATTCTTTATGACAAAATGCAAAAGTCCCAAGAATTCAGATTTTTGCTCATCATGCAAGCCAAGTCATATTACCTGCATATTTGATTTCACTGGGGACAAATATGTAGGCAACTTTGTGAGTCTCATTCAAATGGAGGTTTTATGTTGAAAGAAATAGGAAATAAATTGAGGTTGGTAATAAAGATAGGACATTGAATATCAACCAGAGGAATTTGCAATTAATATGTTAGGGTGAACATCCTATCACAGGACATTGTCATGAATTCTTAAAAAATGTGACATGTCCAAATTAAATTAATCTGTTTGAAGTTAAATGATACTAGATTCTGGTAGATCACCTAATTCTAAGATTATATGAGTTCTTATTTGAGGGTGGTAACTATGGGAATGCAGGAGATAGTCCAGTTCTAAGAGATATTGTAAAGGAAGTAGATGAAGAAGTACATTGAGTCAAAGATAGTTGGAAGAATAGAAACTATGACAGTGGGAGATTATTTTGTGGAAAATAAAATTGAGTTTTGAACAGCTATAAAACTGTGTGTGTGTGTGTGTGTGTGTGTGTGTGTGTATTAAAGAGGGAATTGTTGGGAAAAGGAAAGAGATAAGGATCCAGAATGAGACGAATATGGATTCAAACCATGCTCTGCTTTGTGACATTGTACATCATTTAACATCTCTGGGCCTCAGAATAGCAGGTGTCTAAGGTCCTTTTATATTCTATTCCATGATATTATATAGTTGAATCATCCTATGGACAAGTGAAAATATGTGACTGAATCTTGAATGACCAGATATGGTTGAAAGGGAGACTTGAGACATCCATACAGAAATAGAAGTTGAAACCAAGAACATACCAGTTTTCTGAAGGATTAAGGATGGAACTTAGGAAAGTATATATCTGAGAAAGAAACTTTCCATCTAATTTAGACAGTGAAAGGAAGAAGAAATATGAAAGCAAAGATCAGAGAAGTAGAATGAGAAACTATTTAAAGAGTCTCTGAAATTGGGGAGGGGAGTATTTTAAAAGATAGCCAAAACTATAAACCCACTGAAACTGGAAAGAATTATGAAAATTATAAACACTGAGTGAAGTGTCAGAATTGATTTATGAAGACAGGAGTCAAATTTTAGGTGCCTGGGAGAGAAAAGTTGCCTAAGAAATAGAGACAATGTGTATAGACCACTAATTGACAGAATCACAGATTTTGAGAGTTGGAGGACACTTCAGTGGGTATCTGGTTTGGCCCATATTAGAATGGAGCAATTTCATGAACTTCCCCAACAATTAGTCTTCCAGTCTCTGGAAGGAGATTGTCAGAAAAGTAAAGATAGAAGATTAAGTAATAACTAGAAAACATGTCAGAGTCAAGAAAAAGTGTTTATTTATTTCTTTAAATTTTCTTTAATTAAAACATAAATGATCTGTTTATTTGGAGACAAAGAGAATAGAATAGATAGTGAGATATTAAAGGTCCAGAGAAGGAGAGAATGAATTGAAGATTTAGGTACCTTAGAAATTTGGAAATGATAAGATCTAAATAGTTAAAATGATAAGCATTAGGAAATCTTTCTATCTTTTGTTCTTTGTGCCTTCTTGTTTCACATCTCCAGTTCAATTTGCTCCTTTGAACTCCCTTTATATACTTGTCACATACCCCCTACAAAATTTTATGGTTCTTAAGGAAAGAGATTGTGTCATATTTGTTCTTCATATCTCTTATACTACCACAGTGATTTATACGGTGTAGATATTTAATAAATGCTTATAGTACTGAATAACAAACATTTGTTTATATAAATTGAGATCTTGTTTGAGCAGCAGCATGAAAAGTATCCTCAGATGAAAAAAGGAGTAACATGGATACCAACGAACAACCTGAGTGTGGGGGAAGGCAGATTTCCTAGGGCATCTGTAGCTGAGGCTACTTCCCCATAGAAATAAGTAATTTGGTAGCTTCCTCTATGCTAATTATTTTTTATAAATATATCCTAAGATTGTCCTCCCTTCCCCACATATATAGCATAAGATAAAATTACTGGTGGACTGAAAGACTTTTAGTGCTCAGGAAACTGGCAACATAACATAGTAATTATACTAGCTAGGATTTATGATTAGTGAACATTTTTGATCTAATCATAATAGAAGATAGCAAATGAAATTCAAGTAATTTATCAAATATGGGGAACATGATATCATAACAATTCCACATATGGATACTGATAAATCAAAATCTTCATTTGATATGTAGCTGAAGAAAAGTATGCACTTAACTTTCCCCCTCTGTTGGTAACTTGTTCAATTGTCCATATATGGAGTATATGACATTTAACAAATGTCACGAACTAATATAAATTCTTATCTGTCTTTCAACAGATGTTTTACCTTCATAATTCAACATACATTTTTTCTTAATATTTACGTGTGTGGATTCCGACCCATCTGTTTATATCTATTTGCATTTTATATCAAATTGATGCTGAGAGAACTACTAGTTCTGTGACAAGCCTTCAGGATCTTTCATAACTGTCTCTCTTATTTTGATTCATCCATATTGCATGGCACATTTTACTCTGATATTTTAGAAATATCTCAGGGAATCCTGTTGGCAATGAGAAAACTAGATTCTGTTTTCCTTAGTTGAATAAATACCCATATGTTATGAGAGATGGAAGTATTTTGTAAAGTAAATGTATAAATATATTACTCAAATTTGACCCAGAATAGATGAAACCTCAAATATACCAAATGTTATTAAAATCAGGAAGTGCTTCTCATGTTATTAAATAAGTTACATTATGCCTGGCACATACTTAATAAATACTTTTTGCTAATATCCTACTTTGAAACCTCTTCCTGGTAATATTACAGAGTTGGTTTCATGAAGGCCAAGCTAGTAATATAAAGACAAGATCTAATGGGTTCTACCACTCTGGCAGGCCTTTGAATATGGACAAGAGAATGCATCTTAAGAAACTGTTATCTGAGAACCAACCTAGCTAAGTTGAGGAAGATTTATGGCTAGAGAATTTGATACTGGGTCATTAAACAATGAACTAAGAAAAAGACATTATGATTTGTATTGGTAAACTATGAAAGCAAGGAAGGAGGAAAGAGGGAAGGAAAGGAAAGAAGTAAGTAAGTCTCATCTTTCTTTACTGGAATAACTACCAAATAGCAATGCAAATTTCTTTACTTCTCTGGAAATCTTGGGCTTTGCTCATAACTTCCCCACTGATAAACTATTCTTGACAAATGTATAGCATAACAACAGCAACAACACAACTTCCTTTTTTTCAAAGCTCAATTCAAGCACTTAACATGATTACTTTCAGCTTCCTCTCAAATGTTTATTTCTAAATCAAGAAGAATATTTAGCAAGCTTGTCTTCTGATTGCTACTTAATTGGACACCTTCCCACCTACCCCAACATATACTGCTATACTCCTTTTCATTGGAAAGGAAAAAAACAAAAAACAAAAATTTTTAATTGAATTACAAGATTTATCACTTCATCTTATTTCTAACATTTTAAAATCATCTAGACAAAGAATATTGCTTAATAAAGGCATCTAATTAGAGAATTAAATAAATTAATAAAAAAGGAATATATGATTACAAAGTGTTTAGTATTGTGATACGATACAAAAGTTCTCAAGTTGTTCACATTCAAATGAAAGACAGCACATATAGGAGGATGTAACTGTATGACAAAAAGACATACTGATCCTTACAATACAGTTTCAGAAATGACTGTAAAGTTCAGTGGTACAGATGCTTAGTAATTCAATTTGACTGCAGGACAGAAGAGTGGTAACCATGATGTATAAATGCATTTCCTTTAGTTTTCAATTGGAAAAAAAAAATCCCTTTTTTGATAGTGCCAAGAACTTTGGTAAAGATAATGTACTTCTCTTGAACTTCAGTAACTATAGCAACTGGAGAGCAAACGTCATTTTATAAATATCTGGAAATTCTGGCAAAACCTAGTATACCTTGGGAAAAAATAAAACGGAGTGGCTTCTTCATGGAAACAAACAAACAAAAAACTAGTTTCTATTTAGATATAGCTACCATTTACCGAGTATATTATTTGCTAGAGCTAATCGATCACAGAAAGGGTTGGAAAAACCCTCAGTGGTCATTCAGTTCAACCTAGGCAAGAAAAATAATCTTTTCTACAAACTCTTTAGTAAGTGCTCATCTATCCTTTGCTTAAAGACACCCTGGGAGAACAAAGTTGCTAACCTCTGAAGGAACCCATTCCACTTTGTAACAGATGATTTTGTTAGGGAGGTTTGTTTTCATTTTTCTAACTTAACACCAGAATTTGACTCTTTTCCATGTCTATCCCTTACTCATATTTCTGTTCACAAGGTCAAAGGCAATCAATCTCATTTGTTTTGCAGGTGATAGCCTTTCAAATACTTGAAAATGTTATACTTCCATAGTTAAATCTCCTCTACCTACTAAACATCCCCAGTTCTCCAGCTTATTAGTGCCTATTCCAAACTGTGTCATCCACTTCATACAAAGCTGCAAATCAGCAGAATTTCCCTTTCATACTTGGCCTCTGAGATTTAGTTTCTCCCCATGGAAAGCCAGACCTAGAACTGGCTACATCATGAGGCTAATTAAGGATCACATCACATAATTTAGGATAAAGTAGTTTGAAACAAAAAGAAAGTCCTATGCCAGTGCAAGGTGCTTTTAAAAAAATAAATAAATAAATTTATTTATTTATATCCTTTTAGTTTAGAACATGTAGTTTCACAAGCTTTTGAGTTCTAAGCTTTCTCCCCCACCCCACCATGGTGACAAGCAATATGATATAGGTTCTACAAATACCTTCACATTAAACATTAGTCAAGTTGTAAAAAGGATTATAACCAGTGGAATGAAGAAGAAGGAAGAAGAAACAAAACAAAACAAAAAAGAGAGAGAGCAAGTAGTTTGCTTCTATTTGCATTCAGACTCTGTAAATCTTTCCCTGAATGTGGATAGCCCTCTCCATCATGAAACTTTTGGAGTTGTCTTATAGCATTGCACTGCTGAGAGGAGCCTAGTTTATCAAAGTTATTTATCACAGATATGATGTGTCTGTAATTGTGTACAAAGTTCTCTTGGTTCTGCTCCCCCTCACTCAGCATCAGTTTATTTAAGTCTCTCCTGACTCCAGGAGTCTGTTTGCTCCTCATTTCTTATAGCACAAGAGTATTTCATTACATTCATATACCACAACTTGTTTAGTCATTCTCCAACTGATAGGTATCCCCTCAATTTCCAATTCTTTGCCAGCACAAAAAGAGCTACAATAAATATTTTTGTACATGCAGGTCCTTTTCCCATGGTCCTCTCCCAATTTGTATTATTTCTTTGGGATATACCCCTAGAAGTGTCATTGCTGGGTAAAAGGGTATGCACATTTTTATAGCCCTTTGGGCATAATTCCAAATTGTTCTCAAGAATGGTTGAATCAGTTTACAACTCTACCAAAAATGTGTTCGTGTTCCAATTTTCCCACATCTACTCCAGCATTTATCATTTTCCTGTTTTGTCATGTTGGCCAATCTAACCAGAGAGATTATGATACCTCAGAGTTGTTCTGATTTGCATTTCTCTAATCAATAGTGATACAGAGCATTTTTATATGCTTATAGATATCTTTAATTTCTTCCTCTGAAAACTGCCTGTTCATATTCTTTGACCATTTATCAAATAGGGAATGACTTGAATTCTTATATATTTGACTCAGTTCTCTGTATATTTTAGAAAGAAGGCCTTTATAAGAGATTCTGGTTTTAAATTTTTTTCCTAATTTTCCACTTCTCTGCTAATCTTGGTTACATTGGCTTTGTTTGTCCAAAACCTTTTTTCAATTTAATGTAATAAAATTATCCATTTTGAATTTTGTAATGCTCTCTATTGTTTGGTCATAAATTCTTCCCTTCTCCATAAATCTGACAGGTAGACTACTCCTTGCTTTCCCAGATTGCTTACACTATCTGCCTTCATATCTAAATCATGGACCCATTGTGATTTTATCTTGGTATAAGGTTTAAGATATTGGTTTATACCCAGCTTCTAATATACTGTTTTCCAGTTTCCCTAGCAGTTTTTGTCAAACAGTGAGTACTTATCTCAGAAACTGGAGTCCTTGGGTTTATCAAAGAGTAGATTACCATAGTCATTGACTATGGTGTCTTGTGTAGCTAATCTATTCCACTGATCCACTAAACTATTCCTCAGCCAGTACCAAGTAGTTTGGATGACTGCTGCTTTAAAATGAAGTTTAAAATCTTGTATGGCTAGGCCACCTTCCCTAGCATTTCTTTTGATTAATTCCCCTAATATTCTGGACCATTTATTCTTCCAAATGAATTTTGTCACTCTTTTTCCTAGCTCTATAATATAATTTTTTTGGTAGACTGATTGGGGTGACACTAAAAAGATAAATTATTTTAGGTAAAATTGTCATTTTCATCATATTCACTAGACTTAACCACAAGCAACTGATGTTTTTTTTCAATTATTTGGATCTGACTTTATTTGTGTGAAAACTGTTTTGTAATTGTGTTTAGTTTGTGGGTTTCTTTTGGCAGGTAAACTCTCAGATATTTTATAATGTCTACAGTAACTTTAAATGGAATTCCCCTTTCTTTTTCTTGCTGTTGGACTTTGTTAGAAATATATAGGAATGCTGAGGATTTATATGGATTTATTTTATATCCTGCAACTTTGCTATATTTATTTATTCACTCAAGCAGTTTCTTACATGATTCTCTGGGATTCTCTAAGTATATCATCATATCATTTACAAAGTGTGAAATCTTAGTCTCTTGTTTGCCTAATCTAATTCCTTCAATTTCTTTTTTTTCTCTTACTGCTATAGCTAACATTTATAGGACCAAATTGAATAACAGGGGTCATACTGGACATCCTTGTTTCATACCCCACCCCCCACCAATCTTATTGGAAATGCTCCTAGTTCATCCCCTTTAACATAAAACTTGCTGAAGGTTTTAGATAACTGCTACTTATTATTTTAAGGAAGATTCCATTTATTCCCATACTTTCTATTGTTTTTAATAGGAATGGGCATGATATTTTGTCAAAAGCTTTTTCTGCATCTGTTGAGGTAATCGTATGGTTTTTACTAGTTTTGTTGTCAGTATGAAAAATTATACTGATAATTTTCCTAATATTGAAGTAACCTTGCATTCCTGGAATAAATCCTACCTGATGAAAGTGTATTATTCTTGTGATAAGTTCCTGTAACTTTTTTGATTATATTTTATTTAAGATTTTTGCATCTAGATTCATGAGGGAAAGTGCTCTATAATTTTCTGTTTTGGCTCTGATTTGGGTATCAGTACCATATTTGTATCATAAAAAGAATTTGGTAGGGGTCCTCCAATTTTCCCAATTAGTCAATAGAATATTACAATTAATTATTCTTTAAATGTTTGCTAGAATTCACTTGTAAATCCATCTGACTCTGGAGATTTTTTCCTAGGGAGTTCATTGATAGGTTGTTCAATTTCATTTTCTGAAATGGGATTATTTAAGTATTTTACTGCCTCTTCAGTTAATCTGGGTAATTATATTGTTATAAATATTCATGCATTTTACTAAGATTGTCAAATTTATGGACATACAATTGGGCAAAATAATTCAAAATTATTGTTTTAATTTCCTCTTCATTGGAGATAAATTCATCCATTTCATTTTTGATACTGGTAATTTGGTTTTCTTTTTGGAGGGAGGGGGAAGGTAGGGCAATTGGGGTTAAGTAACTTGCCTAAGGTCACACAGCTAGTTTTTTCTCTTCTTTTTAAAAATCAAATTGACTAATGGTTTATCAATGCTTTTGAAAAATTAACTAAAATGTGTTAAGTAGTGTTTTTTTTTTTGTTTTTTTTTTTTTTTTACCAAGGTGGGTACATCTATGCATTTGATTTCTCTTTGGTTATTTTCTGATTTTTCCTTGAATTCATAATAATTGATAAGTCAAATAAATTGCATATGTATATATGTGTATAAATACATATACACATATATATGCACTTATTTATATATTTTCATGTGCACATGTATATACATCTATATATATACACACATATAGATATAGATGTATATGTGTGGAGTGTGGTTTCACACTTTTTCAGCGAGGTAGAATGATGCATACTAGATAGATTCTAATATCTGACCTAATTTTCTATGTCTATCAGATCTTTACTTGTGTATACCAAATAATAATATAAACTCTCTTCCACCATGTCCTGTAGGGAAAGATTTGTCATCGACACTCCTTATTATTGCTCCATTGCTTGCCACTCAGTCCTAGTTTTGTAGCCTATGTCATGAAAGCAAAAGAAAAATAGAACTATTAAAGTAGTTCTTAAAATAATTATATAAATTTAATCAATATATTTTCTATATTGCTGTTGACAAAGTTTGAGCAGCCTTATTTTGAGAAAACAAGACCAAAATTATATATTAAAATGTTATATTTCCTTAAGTAAGTAGATTAAAATCTACATTTCCCCCTCTAATTTATCTGAATTTTGAGTGCAGAACCAACCCTGTCTTTCATCATATTCCTCTATAGAAAACTGAACATAAAGATAATCATCTAGAAATTAAAAACCTTCTGGTTGCAGAAAGCACCACATTAATGGCTGATTAAAACTCAACCATGTGGCTGTATGTATATCCCAATCACAGGGTCATTCATATAACTACATAATCTTGAAAGCCTGAAAACAGTCATCAAGGGTTATTCACAGAGCTATGAATGAGTTTGCATCTTTATTGATATTTATTCAACATGCTGTTGTTATCATTCAAAGTCTATTTTAAATGCAAATTTGTTACTTTGCAACTGTTAATTTAGAAATGTTATTTATTATTTGGTCTATTTCATTTTACAGAAGTTTACACATTTCATTCAAATACTGTGTTTCAGAACCCCAAAGCAATTATTTGCAGAACTCATACACAATGGGATGTTTTCTGAAAGCATCAATAGCGAGTCAACATTTGCTTCATGGCAAATAGTATTTGAAGCCTGTGCCAGTGCCTCTGGGAGTTGCAAAAGAAGGACAACAATTCAGGATTTTTAATAGAAACAGCACTATACACAAAACTAGAAATTAAAAATATTATAATTCAATTCTTTTCAATTCAAGAATCATTGATCACATAGGAAAAGAAGAAAGGAAAGAAGGAAGGAAGGAAGGAAGGAAGGAAGGAAGGAAGGAAGGAAAGAAGGAAGGAAGGAAAAAAGGAAGGAGACAATGGAGGAGAGAGAGAAAAAATGAAAGAAAGGAAAAAAGAAAGAGAGAAAAAGAAAAGAGGGAGGAATGAAGGAGGGAAGGGAATGAAGGAGGGAAGAAAGAAGGAAAGGAAGGACATGTGAAAGAAAGAAGGAAAGAAAGAGAGAAGGAAGTCCATTTCAGGTACTGGGGACAGCATGTGCAAAGAAATTGGCTACTGGATTTAGCAAATAGATTAATCCCAAACTTAGAGAATAATAGTATGGGCAGAAGTCAGACTGCAAAGGATGAAGAGTGAAAAGGTAAGTAGAAGCTATTAAAGTAGGGTATTGATGTTGTTTTCTTTCTTTCTTCCTTTCTTTCTTTTTCTTAGCAATTTGACTCTGAAAGGGAAAAGAGATAAAAATTATGAAGGATTAACAACATCAAATCAAAATTATTTTGAAGATAAGTGCTATTTGTAAATGTTTGTGGGCAGCATAAAGTATCTAGTGGCTAAAGCAATATTGGAAAGTAAAGAGATAAGGGATGATGAAAAGTACAGATTCCTGGAAGTCATTAAAGGGAAAGAGTTCAAGGGTACACCTATAGAGACATATAATTTAAATGATATTATGTGTGTACATATTTAAGTGTGTGCATCACATTTTTAAATGAAAAAACAATTGCACTAGAACTCTGAAAATTGAGTTCTAAGAGTAAAATTTCACTTTTTTTATATATAAAAATTGAAAATGAAAAATTTTGAAAACAATGTTAGCTCTTCCTGCTGTTGGTGGTGGATATGTAAAAAAGTCAGTTATTATCACTATCTGGAATGAACTCAAACCTCCTCCAAATCCATATTTGGATTTAATAACTCTGAGATGATCATCAGTACTATATACCTATACACATACACATATACATACATATAAATATGCATATATATACATATATACATGTGCATACATATTTGCATACATATACACATACGCTTATACACATATGTATATGCATATGTGTACATATGTGTATATTCTCCAAATTTATTTTTAAAATTCATTCAAAAATGAGTTTTTAATTCTCTACCTTCGTTCTGTCCCTTCTGCACCCATTGAAAATGCAAGAAATGTGATATCAACTATGCCTGTGAAATCACATAAAAACATATTTCCATATTAGCCATGTTGCAAAAAAAAAGTCAGAAAAATAAAGAAAGTGAAAACTATATGCTTCAATTGGCAGTCAGACTTCATCAATTATTTCTCTTCAGGTGGATAGCATTTTCCCTCATATGTCCATTGGAGTTGTCTTGGATTGTTATAGTGATCAGAAGAGAATAAACCATTTTCAGTTGATCATCAGAATATTGTTGTTACTATGTATGATGTTCTCCTGGGTCTGCTAACTTCATTTTGCATTGGGAAAACAATGCAAGTCATTTAAGACTTCCCATGTATTTTTGAAACCTTTCTGCAGTCATTTCTTATAGCACAATAAATATTCTATCACAGTCATAACCATAACTCATTCAGTCATTCCCCAACTGATAGGCATCCCTTCATTTTTCACTTCTTTGCCACCACAAATGATCTACTATAAATATTTGTTTTTGTACATTTTGGTTCTTTCCTTTTTAAAAAAATCATTTTGTTATATAGATGTACTAGTGCTATTGCTGGATCAAAGGGTATAAGCTTTTTGGCATGGTTCCAAACTGTTCTAAAGAATAGTTTTGCCAGTTTACAATTCCACCAATAGTGCATTCATGACTAAATTTTTCCACATCCACTATGGTATTTGCCATTTTCCCTTTATGTCATGTTAGCAAATTTGGTGTGTTTGTGGGGGCTGGGAGAGGGCATCTCAAAGTTATTTCAATTTACATTTCTGTGTCTATTCATAATTTTTGACCATTTATTAATTGGGGAATCACCTAATTGTTAAATTTTGACTCAGTTCCACATATATTTGAGAAATGAGGCCTTTATCAGAGAAACTTGCTGCATTCCCTCCGACCCCCAGCCACTTTACTTGGTTCCTTTTAATCTTGGCTGAATTGGTTTTGTTTGTTTAATTTTTTTTTTTTAATTTCACATAATCAAAATTATACAAATTACTTTCAATGCCTCTCTCTAGCTTTTATTTAGGTATACATACTTCCTTCATCCACAGGTCTGACAGGCAAACTATTCCATGCTTTCTTAATTTGCATATGATATCACTCTTTATGTCTAAACCATGTACCCATTTGGACCTTATTTTGGCATATGATATGAACTGTTGGCCTTTGTTTAACTCCTGCCAAACTGCTTTCCAGTTTTTCCAGTATATTTTTGTTAAATAGTGAGTTCTTGTCCCCAAAGTTGTATCTATGGGTTTATGAAATACTAGATTATTTCGGTCATTTAGTATAGTAGATTGTGTACCTAATCTATTCCAATGATAAGTCACTTTATTTCTTAACTAGTACCAGATTGTTTTGATTACCACTTTGTTATACAGTTTGAAATCTGGTATTGTTAGGCTGCCTCCCTTCACATTTTTTTTTAAATATAATCTCTTGACATTCTTGATCTTTTGTTTTTTATAATGATGTTTTTTTTTTTTAGTGATTCTGTATAGCTGTATACAATGTTTGTTTTTTTGTTTTTTTGGTTGTTTGATTTGTAATGGACTGAATAAGTATGTTACTTTAGGTAGAATTGCAATTTCATTATATTGGCTCATCCTACTCACGAGCAATAAATATTTTTTTTTCCTATTGTTTACTTCTTTCTTAATTTGCGTGGAAAATGTTTTGTAACTGTATTCATATATTTCCAGAGTTTCTCTTAGCAGGTAAAGACCCAAGCCTTTTACACTGTGGATGTTTATTTAAAATACAAGTTATCTTTCCATCTCTTCCTGTTAGATTTGTTGGTAATATATAGAAATTTTGATCCTTTGTGTGGGTTTATTTTCTATCCTGCAAATTTGTAAAAGTTGTTTGGATTTTTTTTTCAGTTGATCCTCCATGGTTATGTAATTAAATGATGATATCATCTGCAAAGAGGGATGATTTTGGTTCCTCATTGCCTGTTTCAATTCCTTAAATTTCTTTTCTTTTGTTATTGCTGTGGCTAGCTATTCTAGTGCTATATTTAATAATAGTGGTGATAATAAACACCCTTGCTTTGTTTTTTTTTTTTTGGAGGTTTATTTTTTAATTTTTTAAAAATTGATTTATTTATTTTCTTGTTTATGTCATTCATTTCCATGAGATTTTCGGTTACAAATTTTCTCCGCATCTTTCTCCTACCCACCACCACAAAACAGCAGTCCCACTGTATAGCCCCAGGAAAGCAAAAGGGAAAGGGTTAACCTTACTCTCATTGAATTTGGCTTAGGGAAGGAATGACATAACCCCTTGCTTTATTCTTGATATTATTGAGAAGACTTTTAGCTTATCCTCATTACAGATAATGTTTGTTGATACTTTTAGATAAATGTAATATCCTTTTATGGAAAGCTCCATTTATTTCTTTGCTTTTTATTTTTTTAGCATGAATGTGTGTTGCACTTTGTTAACAGTTTTTATACTTTGATTTTCACTGTTATTGTTTTTATATGTTCAATTATGCTGAAAATATTCCCAATATTTGACTAGCCATGCATTATTGATATGAATTACACTTGGTCATAGTGTATGATCTCTGTGATATATTGCTGTAAACTCCTGACTAGTGTTTCATTTAAAAGAAAGTTTTCATTGATATTCATTAGGAACATTTGTTTATTGTTATCTTAGGATTTTTTCCTTCCATATTTTTTTAAAAGTTAATTTGGTACTAGAATTAAAAGATATTTAAATGATTGGTTGAATTCTCTTGTGAACCCATCTGCTCCTAGACAACTCTTTTTAGCTCATTTTTTTACATGTTCATATCTTTTTTTTTCTAAAATAAGATTGTTTAAGTATGTTGTTTCTTCTGTTGATCTGTCTAATTAATTTTGTATACATATTCATCCATTTCACTTAGATTGCCAGATTTATGAGCATGTAATTATGAATCCCTGTTTTCTCTTATTTACCTCTTTGTGCTTCTCTTGAATCTTGTGCTTGTATATCAAATTTTCCATTAAGGTCTAATTTTTTTTTTTTTATCATTGATGTTTGAAAGTCTACTCTTTTATTAAATATCACTTTTCCTACTGAAAGATTATACTTACTTTTGCTAGATAGGTCATTCTGGGTTATAATCCTAGTTCCTTTACTTTTGAGAATGTCATATTCCAGATTCTCTGATTCTTTAATATGGTAACTAATAAATCTTGTGTAATTCTTACTGTGACTTGATTGATATTTGATTTTTCCTGGCTGCAGAAAATATTTTCCTTATTTCTCTGTGTGTGTTTATGTGTGTATACATTTTTCTACATTCACTTCCACAAGGTTTTGAATTGCTAATTTTCTTCATCTCCCCTCCCTCTACTCTATGACAACATATACCCTGGCCACCCCTTTCTCCAATCTGCCCTCCCTTTTATTACTCCCTCTTTTCCAATTTCCCTCCTCTCTATTTTTCTGCAGGACAAGACATAATTCTATACTCCATTGCCTGTACATTTTACTTCCCAGTTTCATGCAAATACAATATTTGATATTATTTTTTTTAAGTTTTGAGTTCTACGCTCTCTCCCTTCCTCCCTTCCCACCCACACTCATTGAGAAAACAAGAAATTTGATATAGGTCAGTCATGTATAGTCATGCAAAACACTTCCATAACATTCATATTGCAAAAGACTAACCACATTTACCTCTATCCTGTCCTGCCCTGCATTTATTCCATTCTCTCCCTTGACAAAGTATGAAAGTCTCCCATCCCTAGGTAACATTTTCTTAATTCCATCAGTCAGAAAGGCTTTCTTCTTGATTGGAGACTAGCTTCCAATCATCCTTAACTCAATCATCCTTAAGGGGTACAAAGTACAGAGTTCTCCCACCTCTAGGTCACAATAAATCATGACCTTGTCAGTCAGCATTAAGTACCCAAGGAAAGGTCCTTTTATCTTTGCTTGAGGCTGGCTCCCAAAATTGCTCTTTTCTGCCCTGGAACTATAGGAAGGAGGATTACCACTCCACAGCCTCCATCACATCAGCCTCACCAGTGCTCCTCCTTATCCAAGGAACACCACCCAGAACTGTGTCCCAGATCAGTTGCTCCATTCCCCCACTGTCTGTAGGCTGAGAGCTCCAGAAGCATCCCCTGCTGCAACACTGGTGGCTGTCAACCTGGGGCTAGGACTGAGGCTGTGGCTGGACCATGCTCCTCTCCCACCCATTTGAGAAAGCATTTCTGCTTACCTTTCAAGCTGTCTTTTGTGTTTGTGGTATGAGAAGTATGGAAATTGCTTCAGCTGCCAGTGCTTCAGTACCCTGAGGCCTGCTCCAGTCCAGTCTGTGCCAATATGGCACATGCTGGGCTTTACTCCATTCCAGGTCTGGTGTAATAAACTCTTCCTATTGGCCTTCCTGATTGTCTTGGTCTGGAAATATGTTTTGCTCTGTCATTTTATGGGTTCTTAATCTCAAGAATTTGTTTAGAGTCATTTTTTACAAATATTTTGAGGAGTTTCTGGGGAGCTGAAATAGATGCATGCTTCTACTTTGCCATCTTGACTCCAAACCAACCAATTATGATTTTTAATGAATTACATTCTGCATTGAGATTTTGCAACTCTTTTTCTGCTTTTTAAGGAGTTCTCATTAATGAATTTTTGTGCTTATTAACATTTGTTCAATTTTGCTTCTTAAGGTGATATTTTCTTCATTTTTGTGTCACTCATACTAAACTGTTGACTCCATTTTCAAAATTTTATTTCATTACTCTTATTTGCTTTTTTCTTTTTAATTTAAAGAAAAATTAAGACTCAAGAGTCATAACACAAATACAGAAAAGAGAAAAGCAACGAAAACATATCATAAACTTAATTATTGCAACTTAAATACAAAGAAAGTGGCATATAGCATGTTGTGTGCATAGCATAACATGAGAATTTAGTATGTGTAAAAATAAATTTTCATGTCACGAAACCTGCATGATTAATATACATTCTGTTTAGAATTGTCCCTTTTTTTGATTCCTTGTAAGTCTTCATCTGTTCTCTGCAATGCGTTTTTTTGTTTTTTGCTTTGTTCTTCCTCCTCCCCCATCCCAGGCTAAAAAAAGTTTAGATACATTTCTCTATAGCCAGATATATATACATACACATATACATATATACATACATATATAGACACATTTTTTTGCTAAACATATTCTACTCCTAATCTTTGTTTTTATGTGTTTGCATATTCCTTGTTTCCTATCTCTCCTGCCTCCTCTACTTTACTTCTACAAGCTACTTTGCCCTCCTATTACTTGCCTACCCCCCTACAAGGATTCCTCCCCTATCCTCCCATTCCCCTAATCTAAACACCTTCCTATGCAACCGTTTTACCTGTTCCCCAATTCTCCACTCTAAATATCCCTCCCTTGTCCTCTCCCTCCTCTCTATGCCCCTACCATTTTGTTTCTTTTGAATTCAGAAGACATACAAATACACACACACACACACACACACACACACACAATGTTTTTCACCTCTTAATCTCATTCCCAATAAAAGTAGGTTACCAGAACTACCAACCCTCCTCTGCCATGTAATACCTCTGTAATGATTCTTCCTCTTGCACCTCATTTCTGTGAAATAATTACTCTCTATAAATGTTCCTAAATAACCTTACATTTTTAATTCATATCATACTCAGGTGTACCCCAATCTTTCCTTTGAGCTACCCAATTATTAATAACAATCTCAATCATACATTTAACATTTTAGGTATATAAAAAGTAAACAGTCTATCCTTATAATCAGTTGTTGGCATGCCCCTTATATTTCTCTTGGGTCTTGTAAGTTAAATTTTCTATTACCTCCTTTTTAAAAAAAAAAAACAACTTTTATTTATTTTAGTTTACAACATTCATTTCCACGAGATTTTGAGTTGCAAATTTTGTCCCCAGTTTTCCCCTACCCACCACCCTAAAACAGCCATCCCATTGTATAACTCTTCCACAATCTATTCTCTCCTATATCCTCCCCCATCACTCCTCTGACTTTCTGGTAGGGCAGGATGGATCACCCTACCACAGTGCCTGTGTGTCTTAAGTCCCAGTTGGATATAGTTAATAATAATAATAATAATTGTGCATATATATATATATATATATGTACACACACAAACACACATATATATATTTTTAACATTTAATTATAGAACTTTAAATTCTAGATTCTTTCTCTTCCACCCTCATCACCCAACCCCACCAGAAGGACAAGCAATTAGATATAGGCTGTACATATGTAATTACACAGAACCTCTCCACAGTGGGCATATTGTGAGAGACTGATTATATGTGCCTCCTTCCTATCCTGCCCCCCTTTGTTCCATTCTCTACCCTGTCCCTGTCCCTTTACAGACATGTGTACTGCCATCAGCCCTCCCCCCCACCCTCCCCTCCCCTCCATCATCCCAACTCTCATCTCCATCCTCCCTACTCTCCTGTGTGACAAGATACCCAGTTTAGAGTTTATGTCATTCCTTCCCTAAGCCAAGTTTAATGAAAGTAAGGTTGACTCTTTCCCTTTTGCCTTCCTATTCTTCCCTTCCATTGTAACAATTAT
>JAQQSV010000873.1:44636-88973 GCA_028646515.1 Pseudochirops corinnae | reverse complement strand
GTAACTGAATAGGTAACTGATGTAATGGTCAGAGCTGGAAGCCGTCTGCTGATCTGTTTGTCTATCTGCTTGTAAATTGTGTTTGTAACTTGTGTTTGCGTTCTCTGAAGTTCCGGGTGCTGATTTTTTCCCCTAAATTAGGTAAATGATATATGTTTGACTGATTAAAGTGAGATTGTTAACCCATTTTGAGTTGCTTTCCTTTAGAAAAGCAGATCTAAGAACCTGTGCTAGCAGCCGCCCTAGGTATGCTGGGGTGCTTGCTGTTACACAGGGCCCTTTGAAATACTTTCTCATGGACCTACTAAGACTTCTCAGGGATAGGAGTAAGGGGGTCTTGACCTGTTGCCTATGTTCTTATTTTTTTGTGATTTGACCCAACAACATTCCATCAATTACAAAACAGAGGTGCATCTGGGGCCCTCATTCCTGGTAAATACTCAAATAGGCCATCACTTCCATGTGTCAAAAGATTTCCCTTAGTTCCCACAAATTATGGAGATCATTTCTCAATAGATAACCAGTAAAAGGACACAAACAGGTAGTTTTCAGAGGGAGAAATCTAAGTTATCAACAACCACATGGAAAAAAAAATCTCACTAGTATAATTAGAGATTTGCAAATTGAAGCAGTTCTGGGATTCCATCTGACACCCATCAGACTGGCAAAGAACACAAAAAAGGAAAATCACAGATGTCAGAGGGATTGTAGGAAACAGGGACATTTGTCCATTGTTAGTAGAGTTGTGAATTAGGTCAGTCAAGTTGAAAAGCAATTTGGAACCATTCCCACAAAGTTAGTGACTTTGCATAGTCTTAGACCTAGGACAACCCCAACTAGGTCTATACCTCAAAGAGATCAAAGAAAGACAAAAACAACCACTATGTACAAACTATTTATAGTAGCTCCTTTCACAGTGGACAAAAATTAGAAACTAGAGGGTGTCCTCCTATTGGGAAATGGCTAAACCAGTGGTACTCAACCTTCCTAATGCCATGACCCTTTAATACTCATATGTGGGCATATCTGCATGGGGGCAGACCCACCTGGAAATGGATAGAGGAACTATGTCTCAGTTGCTAAGACCATAGGAAATATTTGTTTTCCTATGGTCTTAGGCAACCCCTGTGACCCCTGTGAAAGGGTCCTTCGACCCCCAAAGGGGTCGCAACCCATAAGTTGAGAACTGCTAGGCTAAACAAATTGTATTTTGTGAATGTAATGGAATTATTATTCCAAATTATTCCAAAAGAAATGGTGAAATAGGTAGTTTCAAAAAAAAAAATGGGAAGACCATTCTGAAATATTACATTGTGCAGCGATCAGAACAAGGACAATTTATATAATGTTAACAACATTCTCAAGAAAACAATTTTGAATCACCTTATTACTCTGATCAATGCATTGATCAAGTACATGTCTAGAAGATGGAAGATGAAACATGGCACTCACCTTCTTGCCTGAGAGGATGCCCTTAATATGCAGAGGCATACGTTGGCCAGTACAGCCAAGGTGGGGATTTGTTTTGCTCAGTTATATATGTTTATGTTGAGGTCTTTGTTCTTCTTTTTCTTTGTTGTCATAATTCAATGAGGAGGGGGCACAGGAAGTGACAGATTATAAATGCATATATGAATAATGTTATTTTCAAAATCTTATTTTATAATAAATTTCAGCCACTGTAGAAGAGTGGGAAAGAGATCATTCTAGTCCCAGAGATGCCTCTTTTCTAACTCTTATGGCAGGACTCAGAATAGCTAAGCATTACCTCTATAAGAAGCCTCAGAATGTCAAGCACTACAATCTAGAATTGAGAATGCCAAGTACAGAAGCATTCTTAATTCTTATCTGGTCCAATGACCTAATTTTTCAGAAACTGAATTCCATAAAATTTAAGTGAATTGGACAAGATCACATGGGTCATGAGCATTGGTGCTGGAGTCAGAAGACCCAGGTTCAAATTTTAGCAGTATGACTTTGGGCAAGACTTAAGACTCCCTGTACCTCAGTTGCCTCCTCTGTAAAAAGCAGAAGTAAACCAAAAGACTTTTGAGATGCTTCTCTTCCCTCAAGCTCTCAACTTCTGATACTATTCTTTAATGTTTAAGACTGACAAAGTATGCTCCCCTCCACAACCGTGTGAGACAGGGAGAGGACAGGAACACAGGGCCTCAGTTCGTTCATCTGTATAATGAGTGGATTGTATTAGGTGTCCTTAGAGTTCCATTCAAGATCTCAATCTTTGATTATTCCTTATTTGTGAGGATTTTGTTGAGGTGGAATTCACTTTCATAATACCCCTTTAGGAAGAGA
This sequence comes from Pseudochirops corinnae, assembly GCA_028646515.1. NCBI lineage: Eukaryota > Metazoa > Chordata > Mammalia > Diprotodontia > Pseudocheiridae > Pseudochirops > Pseudochirops corinnae. The sequence goes on along the minus strand of JAQQSV010000873.1, from coordinate 86,660 downwards.
GATAGGAGATTTTCCTCAATTTCAATGATTCTTTACATTTTATCACGTTTTTCCCCATAATGTCACCAACACTAAAAATAGAATAGTATCTATTGAATAAGAAAATTGATCATGTCAAAAACTACTGTGAATTCAGTAATATTTTTAATCCTTTTATCCATCATACCTACATCTATAGAACATTTGAAAAGTTATCACACATATAAGTGTATGAGGTATTATTTATTCAATCTACAGAAGATATGTTAGTTTATTCATTAAATAGAGTAATTGCCTTATATTTGGAGACTTTTTTTTTGTTTTTCTCAACTACATATTTATATAAACTACAAATTTATATGAAATTAAATATATAAACCAAATATTTATATAAAACATTTTTATAGGCTGGAGAAGCAATGGGTCTGTTGCTTATTTCTCCAATATTTAAAAGCAAATGCTTTCTAAGTGCAAAGTTTTGTTCCTTTTCCTAAGATAGGGAATCTCTTACATGCCTCCCATATTCAAGTAGGGGACATTGAAGTATATTGCATAGTTGGCCAAATCCTAAAGTAATAGGAAGGAAGGTGCTGAAACTGAATTATCTTTTAGGTCTCTTTCAGGTATATGATATGTCTTGGAATCTTCTCAGCAATCATAAGTTTCTATATTTGTGGAAGGCAGACTTTTGGACAGCTGAGAACCAAGTGAGAACCAAGTTCTTCTGTTATTCCTGTAAAACAACCTTCTTCATCTGGATATATAACCAGCATCTAGGTGGTGCAGTAGACAGAATACTGGACCAAGAGTTATAAAAACTCAAGTTCAAATCCAGCCTCAGACACTCACTTGCTGTATGATGTGGGCAAGTTATTTAAGTTACTTGCCCTGTTTGTCTCAAAGGAATGCCAAAAGGAAATGCCAAATCACTCCAGCATTTTTGCCAAGAAAATGCCAAATAGGGTCTTGAGGAGTCTGACACAGATGAAACAACTGAACAACAAAGTAACCATCAAAGTACTATTTTTTAAAACATACCTCCGGGGTTTGGGGTTACTACTATCTTCAAGTGACCAATCAATGATTGGCCCTTTTGGGCTTCCGGGTATTATATAACATAGCACAATTTTGAATGCAGCTTCGTTTAATAGCCATGAAATAACTTAATCGTTATCTCACTGTGAGCAGCTGGCCAGAGAAAAATGTCAGAACAATTTAAGGAAGTAGCCTTGGAGAAGGTCATTTATCCTGGTGTGGGCAGCTTACATGTTGAGACTTCTCCCAAAGCTCAGGATGTATATAGGTAGGGAAAAAAAAAATAATAAAGCTCAATGATTTTAGAGAGTGAGAAAGTTATAATTTGTCTAAATATACAGATGCAGTTTACATATATATGCTAGCTTTAAAAAAAGAGGGGGAAAAGGGTGATGCATCTCTTATTATACCTTGAAATCTCCTTTCCTGGGACATGCTTCTTGCAGTCCCTAAATATGTATAAATAAAGTTGCCTAATCCTGAAAGGCTAAGTGAAGTACTAGAGTTATACAATTGTTTCAATTCTTTTACTTTCACCTCGGGATTGAATTCCCCCCGCCCAGCAGGAAAAGAATTCAGGGGAGATAAAAAGCCAACCTCTGTCCCCAGTCCTGCACAGTCCACATGGCTCACAGTACCTGTGAAAGGCATTAGGGTTAATTCTTCCTTGTATTGGCCCTGTGACTTTTGCTCCTCATCTATGGCTCCCACATTTCTGGACTGAATCAACGTCTCAGTTTGGTCTATGAATGTGTTTTCTTCCTTTCTTTTATTCTGTTATTTGTGTTTGTTTGTTTTTGTTCCAGACCTTTCTGTTGTTCCACCTTCCCTACTCCACTGCTTCATGATGCAACCTACAGATAAAGGAAGAAAAACAAAACAAAACAAAAAAGAAAAGCAAAGCCCATTAAGAAAAGTGTAGGGTTGAATAAGACAAATTCTCAAATGGGCTATGTCTGAGAAAGCCTTGCTGAATTTTCACACCTTCTCAGAACTAGGTAAGCCTAGGCAGGTAGCAACTGTGATTACCCCTTCTAAGAAAAAGTGGAAAGTCCTTAATTAGATAGTAATGGAGTAATCACTGCTAAGTACTGCAAATCAAATAATAGGGGCACTCCAGATGGGACCTGTTGTCCTCAAGAACTGGAAATAACTCCAAACACGAGCCGCTGAAATCAGCCCCCAGCTCCCAAAATGCATCCTATTTGCAGGGGGACATTGGGAGAGTTCTGACCCTGTTATGGCCAGAGTGACATCCTTTCTGAAGCCCTACCAGTTAACACGGTTCTTGGCACACCGTAGTTATTTAAGAAACCTTTTTTTTTTCTTTTTAATTTTCTTTAACTTGGTTTATTTGATTTGACATATTGGGAAGGTTTACTTTACAGCACCAATAGGAATACGTGTCAGACCAAAGGGCTACCCATTATTTATATACTGGGCTAATGCATGGGTGGATTAGATTAATTAAAATAAGAATTCTTTGAGGGCAGGAACAATAATGTCACCTTTCTTTGTATCCCCACTCTAGTGCTCAGCAAATCCCCAACCACAAAAGTGCTTAAGAAAGCTTGTTGATTGACCACCTTATAAATCTTGTCATCACTGCCTACCTAGTGGCCCTTTCTGATAGTTCAAGATGAGTAAGGATTCATCCCTTCTTTTAGGAAAGAGAGAGAGAGGCATAATAAATAGAGAGCTGACCCTAGAATCAGAAAAGCAAGGGTTCAAGTCTTGTCTCTGACATACAGCGACTAGATGACCCTGATCAAGTCACTTTACCCATAAGTGCTAGACTTAACTCTAAGACTGTAATTACTTTATTCTTTATTCTTTGAGGAAATTGAGGAAGTGTTTTCATCTGAGAGTTCCTTATATAAGTCAAACTATAGGCCTGATGTTTATTCCCTATTCTCTATGGCAGGTCTTGAAACTCACAGTTTTCTTTTGATAACTCATTTTGCCATGACCACTCTTTTCTTTTAAAAAGCAAAGTTGTTGTTTTTTTTAATAAAAATACATTTCTCTCTGTTCCACCTCCTCTCCCTCAAAAATAATGGGGGAGGGGGAAAGAGATGTTTTTAGAATATAGGCCTAGTGGTGATAACACTAGGTGTTTGCGGGGCATAGATTCGAATTGCTTTCATGAATGACTGGACCACTTCACAATCCTACTAATGCTATGTCAATATGTCTGTTTTCTCACAGCCCTTCCAATACTTGACATTTTCCATTTTTGTCAACGTTGTCAATCGGATGAGAGAAAAAGAGAGAGAAAGAGAGAGAGAGAGAGAGAGAGAGACAGAGAGACAGAGAGACAGAGAGACAGAGAGACAGAGAGAGACAGAGACAGAGAGAGAGAGAGAGAGAGACAGAGACAGAGACAGAGAGACAGAGACAGAGAGAGAGAGAGACAGAGACAGAGACAGAGAGACAGAGACAGAGATAGAGAGAGACAGAGAGACAGAGAGAGACAGAGACAGAGAGAGACAGAGACAGAGACAGAGAGACAGAGACAGACAGAGAGACAGAGACAGAGAGAAACAGAGAGAGAGACAGAGAGAGAGACAGAGAGAGAGACAGAGAGAGAGAGAGAGAGAGAGAGCTTTACAGTGAATTTAATTTTTTTTTTCCCTAGCTATTAGCAACTTGGATCATTTTTTTTCATATATTTGCTGTTAGAACAATTTTGTTCTGGCATTTCTCCTAAAGTGAATGGAAACATATGCTGAAGTGTTCTTCTTAATGAATTTCTATGTAGGAACAGGTTCAACAAAGACATTGATGGAAGGAGAAGATGTATGAAAGCCACCAGGATCTTCCTTAGAGTCCTCTTAGGGAGACTGGTCCTCTCGCCAAGATGAGAACTTTGCTCATCCCTTTAATAAGAGCATGAATCAATGATGTTAACTCATTTAGCCAGAAGGTGGTGGTGCAGTGAATAGAGTACTGGCCCTGGAGTCAGGAGGACCTGAGTTCAAATCTGGCTTCAGACAATTAACATTTACTAGCCGTGTGACCTTGGGCAAGTCACTTAATCTTAATTGCCCTCCCCTCCCCCTTCCAAAAAACAAAAGAAAAAAAAGAAAGAAATAGTAGCCACATTGGTTTCATTGAGGTAAGAGATATTTTTATAAAACCTAGACTACCACAAAATTAGGTGGTGGCCAATTTCCATGCTTCCTTATGCTTGTAAACCGGCAGTGGGGAGATGGAAAGGTCAGGGAGAATGGAAGAAGTCACTTGAACCAGGTGCTTTTTATTGGCCTTTCTGAGTCTAATAATATGGCTAAAGTTACTTTCAGCTGTTACTTTCTCTCTTTACAAGATCAACTAATTCTCAAAGGTAGAAGGAACCCCAGAGTCTGCAACAAGGATCCACTGCAACTCTTGAACAGGAATACCCTCACCTCTGCATCTCTGACCAAGGATTATCCAGTTTCCGGGAAGAGGAAAACTTCCGGGGCAGCCCAGCCCTCCTGTCAAGACTAAAACCTGGCCCTCCAATTTCCTGGAAATGATACTGGTCTTATCTACAGATGGCAATCCTTCATTCACATGGCATTTCTAAAGTATTTAGTCCCCTTATATCTCCAATGTTAAGTTCAATATTCTAATATTGTGTTTTGGGGCCCCTCTCAGTCCTGATTTTCTCTACTCTAATGTTCCTTGTAATCCTTATTCTAAGGCCCTTCCCAGCCCTGACATCCTATGTTTTCAAGTCCTTGCTCTGATATTACTTGTTCTATGGCCCTTCCCACCTCTGACACTTTGTGCTCTAAGGTCCTCCCAGCTCTGACATTCTGTGGTGTTAAGGTTCCCCCTAGCTCTGACACTCTATGTTCTATGGTTCCTCTCCAGTCTCCCCTAAAGGGCTTCCCATCTTTGACCAATTTTCGAAGGCTTCAGCTCCCTCTAACACTTTAAATTTTGGGATCTCCTCAATATCAGGCATTCTTTACTCTAAAGATCCTCTCCACTCCCCCCAATATAATTCTAACACATACAATACACTCTTTTACTTTAAAGGTCTTTCACGTCTGTATTTTGTGCCAGGCGATGGCAGAGTCCTTCATGGGCACTGGATGCTTAGTACAGCTGAGGCAGGGAATTAATCCTTCCAGAGTGTTCTTTCACCAGCTGTTGGGATTTGAAACTCCCACCTCTGACCTCCAATCCCCCATCCTAGGTTTCATCATTTGGAAAAAGGAGGGAGGCTAACTTGTAGAAGAAGAAGGAATCTAAACAGACTCAACCCAAAGAGAGGGGTCATGGATACCTCCATCGGTTTCACTATTATGGAAACTTAACCGTGAACAAGAAATCCATTTGCAATGAACAAGCTTATTATGTAGTTGTGAATACAGCTCAATCTCTCATTTCGTGGAAAGCACATGGGAGAACAGGTTAAATCATCTCTCAGACTTTGCTTGTTGTGCTTGTAATTGTGTGTGTGTGTCTGTGATACCTCAAGGATATTTATTCTTTCTGCTTACACTTCAAATTGCTCCCTTAAGAATCACCTAAATGAAAAACTGAATAGAAGTGGAATGAATAAAAGGGTGTGCAGGAAGACCAAGACAGCAGAATGTTACACACACACACACACACACACACACACACACACACACGCGCGCGCGTACACACGTAGCATAATAATTTGCTTGATTGTTATTATTTCTTGGGGCTATCTTCCCATCAAACTTGTCAGTTGTTCAATTCAGGATTCCTGACCTGGAAAAAATAACTCACAATTCTGTAGCCCAAGACAGTTTGTAACATGCATAGCTCACAATGACAATATTTAAAAGTCCAAGGTAGGGAGGAGGGAGCTAGAATTACCCCCATTTTGAAGATGAAGAGAATGAGATAGAAGCTGCTTATGATCACCTAGAAAAGGGCAGCCAAGGAACAAACCATTGCCAGGTGAAAGGAGCTTTCCTAGTCACACACTGAACAGCAGGCTTAGAATCAAGGATTAGTTAAGCAGGCCTTAGTAAAGCCAGATGGACAGCACTAAAGATTGGTTAGTGATTCCAGAAAATATGAAATGCCTGATTCAAAGCCAACTGATATTGAACTCTCTCCTCATTGTCAAAGATGAATACCTTGTATATTTATTTAGTTGAGAAGAAACATAAGCTATTATTGTTTATAGATTATAAAGTTTCTGTAGTTATGTAGATTATAAAAGGCTATAAAAGTTGTGTGACGTTTTATAAGTAATTTCCCTTCTCTGTGTTAGTTTTGCCACTCAAGGGAAAAGGAGGTTTAACTAATCAGTAGTTTTCTAAGAGCCATTCTGGGTGTTAACCTTCCCTGAAATTATTCAAGGTTCTGCCATGGAATGCAGTACATAAAAGTGCTGGACCTGGAGTCAGCGAGACATGAGTTCAAATCCAAGCTCAGGAGTTTTATAGCTCTGGGACTCCTATAAATTTCTTAACCACTGCCTGTCTCAGTTTCCTCATTAGTAAAATTAGGTAACTAAGTGGCACTGTGGATAGAGTGTCAGGCCTGGAGTCAGGAAAACCTGAGTTCAAATCTGACCTAGCTGTGTGATCCTGGGCAAGTCACTTCACCCTGTTTACTGTAGTTGTCTCATCTGTCAGATGAGCTGGAGAAGGAAATGCAAACCACAGAATCTTTGCCAAGAAAACCCCAAATGAGGTCATAAAGAGCCAGACATGACAGAACAGCAACAACACAGTCTCCAAAGGAAGAGAATTCTAAGCTAAGAAATGCCCAGATTTAAATGCAGAATTTCTCCCTCAGTGAACCACACTGGATAAACTCATGTCCAGAGGATGTCTTGAGTAGAACAGAGATTTCATTTTCATTTTGAATGGAGCAATGCTCCATCTTTGAGCACCACCTGGTGGTTCATTCATATTTAGCATCTTGCAGCAATTTCTCCAAGCTTCAAGTCCTAGCCAACAATGGTAAGACACTGGTGGTCTTATCCCAATACACACATAAGCCGAAATGGCCAGCTAAAGCTTCTGTCCTAAATTACACCCTCATCCACTTAGAAGAGTGATGGAAATGGGACCCCCAGGTGTCTCAAAGGGCTGTAAACAACTGACCAAATTAATTACGTGAAAATGAATTAGAGATGTACAGGCTAAAAACCAAAATGACTATGTAAATATAGGGTCAGGGAAATGAGGCTAGACTATTATTTATGTGAAGAAAAAACAATCTATGAGGTTGGAGTATGAGTATGAGGTAGTTCAATAGAAGGAAACATTTATTTTTAAGTAAATATTTATTGGTCTATATTTAAAAATACTGCCTACATTTCCCTCTGAGGGCAGCTAGGTGTTACAGTGAATGGAGCACTGGGCTTGGAATTAGGAAGACTCATCTTTGTGATGAGTCTTTGTGATGTGGCTGGCCTCAGACACTAGCTGTGTGTCCCTGAGAAAGTCACTTACCCTTGTTTGTCTCAGTTCCTCATCTCTAAAATGAGCTGGAGGAAAAAAAAGACAAACCATGCTAACATGTTTGCCAAGAAAATCTGAAATTGAGTCATGAAATATTAAACACAACTGCAAAATGACTTAAGAACAACACATTTCCTACTGTATCGTTCCCTGTTCCCCCTTCTCTGCCCAGAGAGTTAACACCCTCATTTATAATAAAGAACAAAAAAGGAAGAACACAATTTAGCAAAACTAACGAACATACTGAAAATGGCTGATGTTGTAATGGTGTTCCATACCCCACTCCACCACCTGAAAAGAATGGGGACACGTTATTTCTTATATCTCTTTTTGAGGGGCAGACTTGCTAATTATAAATTCATAGCATTCAATTTCATTTCTTAATTGTTGCTGTTTTCCATTTTCACTGTTATACAGGGCAACTTTATGGTATGATAGGTAAGTGTTTTTTCTTTCTTTTTCTTTTTTTGGAGACTTATGATTCCATCAGTGAACTTTCAGCTTGGAAATTTTCTTCACCCCCCTCCAGATAGGCAACTCTTTAAAACCTCGAGGGTCACCTGAGACCCTGAGAGGTTACTTGATTTGCCCAGGGATGCACAGCTACTGTGTATGAGAGATATGGCTTGAACCCAGGACCTCCTGGCTCTGAGGGGACCCACATCCTTATCTACTCTACCAAGCTTCCTCACATAGCAGATGATTGAGGATAATGATGATGAAGATGGTGGTACCAGAAGTAACAATGAAGCTAATGTTCAATTCAAAAAGCAATGGCTTGATCTACCTATGTAATGGAAAGCTAGGTTGCTTAATGATCAGTGCTGGGCCTGGAGTCAGAAAGACTCCTCTTTCTGAGTTCAGATCTGGCCTCAGACACTTACTACTTGTGTGACCTCGGACAAATCACTCAAGCTTGTTTGCCTCAGCTTCCTTATCCGTAAAATGAAGTAAAGAAGGAAATGGCCAACTACTCCAGGATCTTTGCCAAGAAAACTCCAACTGGGCTCATGAAGAGTCAGATATGACTGAAAAATGACTAAAGAACTACCTGTATGATAGGTCACAGAGCATTAAGGCTCAAAAGGGTAATGGAATAGTGACTTGTTCTAAAATAAGTTTGACTTGAACTCCACTGAAAAAAATGAGAACAAGAGTCATTGGAATTGGGGAGAGGGATGGGATAGTGGTTTCACTGATGTCAGGAACTTCCCCTATTAACAAAAGACATCTGCCTAGAGCACCAAAAGGTTAAATGACTTGCCTAGGATCACATAATCAGTATGTATCAGACTCAAGACTTGAACTCAGGTCTTCCTAGCTATGAAGGCTCTACAATAACTACCCACCCTTCCCAATTCTGTCATGTTTTAAGTTGGTCAATAGGCATTTACTAATCACTTACTGTATTCTTAGCACTATTCTAAGCACTGGAGATACTAAGAAAGGCAAAAAACAGTGTCCCTGCCAACAGGAAGCTTACATTCTAGTGAGGGAAACGACATAGAAATAAAGGTACCTACTAAATATGTACCACATAATGGAAAGCAATGTTAGAGACAAGGCAGAGGAAGAAAAGTGGTGAGAAGGAACAGGAAAGGCCTCATGGAGAAGATGAAAATCAACTAGGTCTTGAAGGAAGGAGGGAAAGTCAGAAGGAAGAGCTGAGGCAGGGAGATGCAAAGGCATGGGGATGGGAGACGGAGCATCATATGGGAGAAACAGAAGCAAGTCAGTGTAACTGGGTTACTTAGTATGTGGAGTGAAGGAAAGTAGATGTAGAATGGACAGGTAGGCAAAGGGCCAGGTTAGAAAAGGCTTTAAAGTCAAACAGAAGTTGTTGTTTTTGTTTTAATTTTGTGTTGTTTTGTTTCAGTTGGTTCCTGGAAGCAACCATTGTAATTTGTTGAGTAGGAGATAAAATGGTTAGACATGTATTTGAGTAAAATCACTTTGAGTGAACGATAAAATGGAGTTGGGAGAGTCTTGAGTCAGATAGACCAAGCAGAAGGTCATTACAACAGTCCAGATGGGACAACTATGTGGGTGGAGAAAAGGAAACAAGGTGTTCTGAAGATAGAAAAGACAAATCCCAGGTTGGAAATTTTGGAGTCATCTTAATTCCATACTCTCAATTGCCACTCCTCCTCCATCCAACCTGGTACCAATTGGCAACAGTATGGAGTTAAGATGACACTAAGATTTCCAACCTGGGTAACAGGGAAGATATTGGTGCCTAGTAGTAATAGGAGAATTAGGAAGAAGAGAGGGTTTGGAGGTAAGAGAATATGTTTCTTTTTTACCATGTCGAGTTTGAGATCTCTATAGAACATCCAGTTTGAGATGCCCAATAAGAATTTGGTGATGTGAAAGGCAATTAGGTAGTGCAGTGGATAGAGTGCAGGACCTGGAGTCAGAAAGACTCATTTTCCTGAGTTCAAATCTGGCCTCAGACACTTACAAGCTGTGTGACCCTGGATAAGTCACTTAACCCTGTTTGCCTCAGTTTCCTCATCTATAAAATGAGCTGGAGAAGGAAATGGCAAACCACTCCAATGTCTCTGCCAAGAAAACCCTTAAATGGGGTCATGAAGAGCCAGATAGAACTGTACAACAATGTGAAAGCTCAGGACAAAAGTTAGATCTTAATACACAGATCCAGGAATAGTTTGTATAGAGAAAATAACTGAATCCAAGATAGTTGATGAAATCATCAAAGGGAGACAGTACAGAGAGAGGTAGCTCTAGGACAGAGCCTTGGGGGGCACCCACAGTGGCCTGGATGAAGATCCAGCAAAGGAGATGACAAATAGGTAGGAAAAGAATCAGGAGAGATCAGTGTTGCGAAAGCCTACCTTATTCATTTCATCTGAAAAAAAAAAAATTCTGTAAGGCTGATACCACTACCCCCTTTTTTTTTAGATAAAAAATAAGATGAGATAATTTAAGTCATATGTCCCAAGGTGAGGTTCTTAGATTATGTGAATGAACTTTTAGGAGTCAGAAATGGTCTCATAGTCCTTTGCCCAGGTATTGACATTCTTTGGAGAATTAGTTTATGTATGATATATTTTTTTTTTTTTGCTTTTTTTTTGGAGGAGCAACTGGAGTTAAATGACTTGCCCAAGGTCACATGGCTAGTAAGTGTAAATTAGATTTGAACTCAGGTCCTCCTGACTCCAGGGCTAGTGCTCTATTTGCTACCCCACCTAGCCTCCCTTATGTATGATGTTTTGTGATGGATGTTATCGGATTGAATTGAGCAGAGGACAAGATGACTGTGATGGTTCTGTTGCTATACTGAACTTACTCTCCTCTCTGTGTCTCAGTTTCCTGTACAAAATGGATATGATACTTGCCGAGTCCTCGCATGGTGCCTGAGAAAGAACTTTGTGTGGTAGAGGGCAGACCAGTTCAAATGTGTGTTAAAACTCGGACCTTTCCAAGTTCAGAATTATGGGATTTTTAAACTTCAGAATGGTCTGCTTACTACGTGGAGACTTGGTGCCTCATAAACTGGATCCCTTCTTGCCTGGTTCCATCAGAGAACAAGTATTAGGAGTCCTAATAGCTGACATTTTTAGAAGCCTTTAAAGTTTGTAAAATAGTTGGCATATAGTATCTCTATACATTTATTGGCATATATGGGGTTATTAATATAGCTGTGTGACCCTGGGCAAGTCACTTAACCCTGTTTGCCTCAGTTTCCTCATCTATAAAATGAGCTGGAGAAGGAAATGGCAAACCACTCCAGTGTCTCTGTCAAGAAAACCCTTAAATGGGGTCATAAAGAGCCAGATAGAACTGTACAACAACAATATGAAAGCTCAGAACAAAAGTTAGATCTTAATATACAGATCCAGGAATAGTTTGTATACAGAAAATAACTGAATCCAAGAGAGTTGGATTTATTCTATAGAAAATAAATATAATTATTGGCATACATGGGGTCCTTGATCTAAAGACCTCGGGGGTCCATTTAATCCAATCCTCTCATATTATAGATAAGGAAACTGAGGTCCATGGAGCATAAGGGACCTCACCAAGGTCATATGGGTAAAAAGGATCATTAGTGAAATTTGATTTCAGGTGCTTTGACTTGGGAGTCTCATAATAGCCCTGAAAGTTAATTAGTAAAGCTGTTGGTATGTTTATTTTATAGTTATAGATGATAAAATAGAAGCTAAGAAGGCAGTGACTCTAATGCCAGAAGCAGCATTTTTCCTTACATATCACTGCCTTTCAAGATCAATATGTATTTTAATAAATAATAACTATATAATAATTAATAACTAACTGATAGCTAATAACTAATCTCTGTGGTAAGCATTTTACAATTTTCTCATTTATTCCTTACCACATCTCTAGGAGGGATTTTACAATTGAGGAAATTGAGGCAGAGATTAAGTGACTTGCCCAGGGTCACACTACAATGTCAGAGGTCAAATATGAACTCAGGTCTTCCTGCCTCTTGATCGAGAGTGCTACCCACTGCATCATTGAGTTGCCCAATAAAATCAATAAAGTCACAAAATCCTATATTAGAAGGTGTTCCAGAGACCATATAGCTCCATCATTTTTCAGAAGAGGAAAGTGAGTGCCAGACAACAAGAGGCTAGACTGGGCCCCACGTCCTCGAATGCAAAGCCCCTTCCCTTTCCACTGGACTAAGGCAACTCTTGGAAGCGATTTAAGCAAAGGCTTTTGAGAGAACACGGATTCAGAGGAAGGTGAATTCCTCTAGGAAAAGTGAACCAGGCAGCCATCCAAGTGTATTAACTGCCCACTACTGTGACCAGACAAGAGCTGTCCCTGGAACGGAGGTGGTGGTGAATGGGAAGGACATGGGCTCTGTGGTCAGAGGAAATGGGTTCAAATCTCTCCCTGGGGAAGTTACTTCGTCTCTCTGGGGCTCAGCCTCAGTTTCCTCATATGTTAAATGGAAGGGCTGGGCTTGATGGCCTCTAAGGTAGGCTCCTTCTAGCTCTAGATCTTTGGCTTATGTTCCCTCCAATGGACATTGCCTACAGCTATGGCATCTATCTAATGACCTAATGGGACAGAACGTAAGGAGGCCGGGCAGGGAATGGGCGTCCAGGCCAATTCTCCCCCTTGTCTCAGGCCTGCTCCTCCCCAAATCCATATCAAAAGGCCTGGAATGTCCCCCTTTAGAAAATCTTTCCTGAAGCTATGGATTGCCTTGTGGGTTCCACCATGCCGAGGGTATGTGCAGATGCAATGACAGCATTCAGACAGCAGGGGTCGCAATTGCCCAAGACAAAGACAGTAACGGCATGTTTGTGGACATGAAGGAAACCTGGAAGCAAGGGTATCCGCTTCCAAAATCCCAGCAGAGGGTCGGAGGAGGAGGAGACGGGGCCAGGCGGGATTTCTGAGTCTGGCAGACCCAAGCCTGCCATTTTTCACCAAATGCAGCTTGTTCACAGACACAGGCTTCTTTCTCCTGGCTCTCAGCCTTCTCCTTTCTGCAGTCCAAGTTTGGGCTCCACGGTCTCTGAGGTCCCTGCAATGAGGGGGTTCTTTCCCTCGCTGTTGGGGAGTCAGCCAGGGTAGGGCTCCCGGCCTGCAGACAGCCGAGAGATGGGTTCAAACACGTAGACCAATGAGACTTTGGCTGCCTGGGAGAGCCAGGCCAAATCACTCAGTCTCCCTGAACTTCTCATCTGTAGAAGTGAAACCATGAGACACAACTGGGTCTTGGGCTTGTTGTCAGGGAAGTGCTTGTTTCCAGATTCTTCTCTGCCAGAAGAGAGTGAGGGAGAACAGACAAGAGCAAGCCCAAGAGTCCTGGACAGATGGGCCTCCTCTTTGACTGAGGCTTTCTCCTGCAGGACAACAGGCCTCCACCTTGGGCACAATCCCTCCTCAGGGGATGATGCCAGATCTGTAGGCTCCTCAAGCCTTTCTGCCAGGCATTGTGCATGCAATGGAAGTAGATGGAGCAGCAGAAGCCCTCCTGCCCCCTGTGGCAGACATGCTACAAGAGGGCCTCCAGCCTGGGAAAGACCCTGCGGCCGGCCATACACTTCAGTCCTTGATTGGTGGTGACAACCAAGTCTGCGACATCTTCCTTGGCCCGCACTGCCCTCTTGGTTGGCACTGCTATGGCTGACCCATTTTCTTTCGGAGTGTCTTCAACCCAGGTTTGCAGGTCACTAATATGGTCGTGGATACAGAGGCTACTGACAGCAGACACCACAAAGCAGATTCCCCACCCACCCAACTAGTGACCTCCACTTCAAAAGTATGAGGCTTCTGACAAATGGGCTAAAAGTCAATGCTGTGGCCCAAGACAGTTCACTCACAGGTCCTGAAGACACTCCTCCCTCGCCATCTTGCCTCCTGTTCATTGGAGGTAGATGGGCTCCTCTCACCCATGGACACTCGTGGGGGCTCATAGAGGGGGAAGGCAGACAGCTTAAGGATCTCAGTGTTGTTGGCACCCCATTGGGAAGAGTGGCTGGTGATGGAGGTAACTGTCATGGCTGCCCTGGAGCCTGACCAGCAACTCAAAATGTTTTCTCCTTGGTCTTTCTGGTCAAGGTGCTGTGGAGAGGTGGCTGCTTGCTCCTCCTTGCTAGGGGTCAGTAGAAGGAAAATATTTTAATCTCCTCTGACTTTCCTTTGATTCTTTTCAAACTCACAACTTCACAAACTTAGTATTTCCTCCTTAGGGTCTGACAACTTTCATTTCTTTATTGTATAGTTACTTTTCAGTCATGTCTGACTCTTCATTACCCCATCTGGGTTTTTTTTTTTCTTTTTTTGGCAGAGATACTGAAAGGTTTTGCTATTTCTTTCTCCAGCTAATTTTACAGGTAAGGAAACTGAGGCAAATAGGATTAGGTGACTTTCCCAGCATCTCATACCCAATAAGTGTCTGAGGCCAGATTTGAACTCATCTTCCTGATCCCAGTCCAATGCTCTATCCATTGCACCATCTAGCTGCCTTGCTCATGGGTAGCACCCTGGAAATAACACAGAGCTTGATGAATGCTTGCTGAATGATTGGTTGATAACTCTTTGCCTACTTAGCAGGTGCCGGGAAGATTGTAATGGCAATGTCTGAGTTGTATGTAGTTGTAACGTAATACATAAAGACGGCTGGCTTGTGTGTGGCATTGATATCTGATCTGGGATCTGGCTCATCCCTCTGCAAAGGAGACTATAATTTTTGCCTTTCAGTATTCCCAGAACTTGGCTCAGTGCCTAATACATAGTAGGCGCTTAATAAATGCTTAACGTTTAATGATTCTGACTGACCCAGCACTAATTATGTTGCAAATAGAGCACTGCAAATGTTTAGTAGCAAATAAACTCATTTATACAAATAAAGCAATAAGTCAAAGTCAGGGAAGTTCCTTTGAATGGACCAAGGAATTCTGGGCAGCTAGGTGGTGTAGTGAGTAGAGCACTGACCCTGGGATCAGGAGGACCTGAGTTCCAATCTGAACTCAAACACCTAGCACTTATTAGCTTTGTGACCTTGGGCAAGTCACTTAATCCTTACCTGACTCAGTTTCCCCAACTGAAAACATGGGGATAATAACAGTACTACCTCCCAGGGCTAAAAAGGCCAGATGAGCCAGTGTTTGTAAAGTGTTTTGCGCAATGCTTGGCATACAGCAGGCGTCAGAGAAATGCTCAATCCTTTTTTTTTTCCTTTTTCTTTCACCACACATTGATCTAGTGAACTCCCTTTTTGCACCGGCACTAACCCAGACATAGCAAGAGGCCAAGGACTTTCAGGTGGCAGGTTCCTTTTCACGGCTTCTCGTCTTTAGTTCTGAATTTTGCTTAATTTTTTTTTTTTTTTAAATATTTGCAATCTCTGTGTTAACCTTCATCATCTCATCCTGCTGGGGGTCATTGGCGCTCTGCATGCCCTTGGCCAGGCCAGGTCACTACCTCTCTGGGCATTAATTTCCCACACTTGATTTTAAAAGAAAAAGAAATTCACAAGTAAAAGATATAACAGGGATGGCTAGACAGCCGATCATCTGAGGAAGCAATCAGTGCCTTACTGACAAGAAGGTGAGTGACTGGGCCAAGGTCACCAAGATGGTACCCGTTAGAAGCAGGGTCAAAGAACACAAAAAATAACAGAGATGATTCTTAGCAGCATCCACCCCCCTTCTGAGGTCAGCCCCACGGCTTCCCTAGCTACGCACCGAGACACACATGCACACACACACATACACACGCATACACACACATACACACTCACACACACATTCACACACACACACTCAAACACAAACATACACACTCACACACAAACATACACACACGCATATACACACTCACACACACGCACACTCAAACACACACATGCATACATACATACACACACACTCATACACATATACACACTCACACACACATTCACACACACACTCAAACACAAACATATGCACACACACATACACACACACAAACATACACACTCTTTGTCTGCTATCTGGCAAACAGAGAAAAGACACAACTTCCAAGGTCAAGACTCAAATGGACAGATTTTATGAGAATGATCCAGATAGTTAAGAGATTGCTCCCACTTAAGTGCCTGGATGCCATGGTCTTGGGACTATTCCTCTGGAATGAGGGGGATGAGGACCCCACTCCACTTCTCAATAACAACTTGGTAAGTAAAAGTATGAACAAAGGGCTACCCTGAATGCACATTATTGAATATTAGGCCCTGTTGATCTTTGAAGGTCAGCTTGATATAGAAAAAGGAGCCTCTGGCTAATGAGAGCACTCTTCAAATGCCTGAATCACAGAATTGATAGGTATCTCAGAGACCATGAAGTGGAACAAGACTGTCAAAAGAATGTTCTTCTACATCTCCTTCAAGGGGCCATGTGATCTTCACTTAAAAAAAAAACCTGAGGAATTCATTATCACCTATAAGAATCAGTCCTATTATTTTCTTGAATGTTTCAACTTGTTAAGAGCTTTTCATTATAATAAGCTTAAATTCAATACCAGTTTCAGGGCTTAAGAAGTCCTTCATATTTTCAAAGACAACTATCATATCTCCCTAGATCTTCTCCAATCCAAACATTCCCAGTTCCTACAATGCTTGGATGGAATAGTAACCAAGTCCCTTACCAACCTAGCTCATTTTGTCTGCCCACTCTTCAGTTCACCAATGTCTTTCCTAAAATGTTACAGCTAAAATTGAATACAGTGCTCAAGATGTGCCCTGACAAGCACAGAAGGACAACAACCTGACTCATTCTGAATGCTGGATTTCTCAATGATGACTTATATCACTCTCGGTTTTTGGCTGCCATGATGTGCTGATAATTTCTCCTGAATCTAGAGTGCTCCCCCCCCAAAGGTCTTTCTTTTAGATCTAATGTTTGTCCATTTCTCTCCTATCTGGAACTTATGAAGTCACTTTTTTGAACCCTAATTCAAAAATCTGATGACTAGAGAGGTAAGGCTCTACCAAGACCATACAGCTGGGGATGCCTTCCATCTCTCCTTTCTTGTCCACACTTGGGAATTCATGAATTCTCTATACCAAGCATATTTTGACAGCTAACTCTGAAACACACTCTGGTTGGGTGGGTGAGTCTGTTGAGTAAATTACACCAGTTTGGTGGGGGGGGGGGGAGTTGGGAGGAAAGGGGAAGGACAAGAATGCAGTTGAGAGGAGACAGATCATGAAGGCATTATTTGCAGAGTGATTGAAATACACAAAGTCTACATATCTATATCTATGTATCTATCTATGTACCTACCTATCTACATATGTGTGTGTATTTGTTTGTTTTGCTTTAATGGATGAGGATGATGTTGAGGCAGAAAATTCCCATGGGAGACGATATTTTTATTTCTTATGTTTCTATAATTTGTTCTTTCTTCTTTTTAGTTTACTCACCATCTGATGAGCTTTAAATATCTAGGCTAAGAAGAAATAGATGGAGAATAACCACTCACCCCCAAAGACTTCTTTAATAGTCACATAAAATGTACACAGTTCATATGCAATCATCACAGAGCTGCCATCATTAGGGATTGTGGAAGACATATAAAAGACATGTGTAGACATCATTGCAATCATAAGTAGGAGAAGCACTGATAAATGGGAAAACACTAACTGTACATTTGCAAAGACCAGAAGCATAACCTATAGATTAGAGAGAAGCAAGCTCAACTCATTTCTTTCTTGTTTCTTCCAGTAGCTCCTCTTTATCACTGAAGACAGAAACCATAGTATGGTGGAGACAGCCTTGGACTTGGAAGAAATTGTGCTCTCATCTTGGATCCTGTCCTGTGTGGATTCTAGAACCCTAGGCTCACTGAGCCTCAGTTGCCTCACCTAGAAAATGGGAAGAAGAAAATCAGAACTTCTACTCCCTGCTGATCTTATTGCCAGTTGTTTTCTTGCCTAGATCAGTGAAAATACATTAGAGGACCCTAACCTCTTCAGATCAGAATTCCTGCTCTTTCTATGAACCCCTCAGTCTGTTGACAAATATTTCTTCATCACTTACTAGGTTCCAAATAATGCACTTATAGCTGGGCATATGAAGATACAAAGAAAAGGGAAAATAAAAGAAAATGTATACACACACACGTACACACACACACACACACACACACACACAATTATTTTCTCATACGTCCCTACCCTGAAGGAGCTCATGGTCTAGTTGGAAAGACAATATATAAATCATTGGGGTGAAAATAAGACACATACAAAATAAGTGGAAAGTAGTCTGGCAGGGGAAGGTACTAGAAATAGTAGCAGCTGAAGAGATTGGGAAATGTGTCCCAAGAGGAGGAGGTTAAACTAAGCCCATATACGGATCCAATTCCACCATTCTTCCCATGCCACCTCCCACTCACTTACCTGTTCAGGAACCATGATCAAATCAGGGTTTGCATTGAATCTGTTCCACTGGCTCCAGCACCAGGCTGGCAGCTTTCCAGATCAAATACCCTGCTTGGTTGGCAGCATTCCCCCTTATGCATACCCCCTCCTCCATTAGAATGGGAACTCCTTGAGAGCAAGGGCTATCTTTGCTTTAGTAGGCATATCCTTGGCACTAGGTATAGTGAACAGCCCTTTGTAAGAGCCCAAAAAATACATACTGTTCATTTGGATACTATCCAGGGAGTGAAGATCAAGTCTGATCCTGTGAAAGTGGAAGGAAAGGGAAACTGCCACTCCCCCAAGACCCTTGTGCTCCTAACATTGCTACGTGTTGATGGTGCATTTGCGGGGGCATATACTGCAGTGAGTGGCAGAGCAGGAACTTGGAGTCAAGGGAAATGGGTTCAAATCCTGCCTCCAACACTTACTGACTTTGGGAGTTGGACAAGTAACTTAAATCTTCTTGATCAATGAATGCATGCATAAAGGGAAAAAAATGAGTGAAGGAGTGAGGGAATGAATGCAAAAACATTTTATTAAGTGTCCATTATGTGCCAAACACTGCGCCAAGTTCTGGGATACAAATAGAAAAACAAGATAACCCTTTTACTCAAGGAGGAGGAAGACAACCCACATAGGTGCTCTAAGAAACTAAAATTTATAGTTGGGCTCCCAATTTGTGAGGGTGGAAAGAGTTTCGATACTATGTATTCCTAGCACAAGTTTGAACCAAAACAACTCACAACACAGTAGGGCATAGTATAGGAGAAGAACTGACTTGAGACCCTGACTCTGACAGTTGGATAAGTCACTTGGTTTCCCTATAACTCAGTTGCCTTACCTCCAAATTGAGGATAATAAAGCACCTACCTTGTATGGCTGATATGTTTCAAATGAGACCACGTATGTAAAGCACTGTGCCACTCTTAAAATATAATAGATATGGCAGCTACGTGGTACAATGTATACAGCACCAGGCCTAGAGTCAGGAAGAATCATCTCTCTGTGTTCAAATCTGACCTCAGACATTTACTAGTGTGTGACCCTGGGTAAGTCACTTAACTCTATTTCCCTCAGTTTCCTCATCTGCAAAATGAATTGGAGAAGGAAACGGCAAACCACTCCAGTATCTTTGTCAAAAAAATCTCAAATGGCGTCATGGAAACTTGGACACAACTGAAAACAACTCACTAGCAACATATATTTATTCTTATTATTATTGAAATGGTTGTTATTGAAATAGCAGTTAATTGAACGAATAGAGAAATTGGCATATAATTTAATACTCTTTGCTTATAATTAAGATGTTGCTATTGCTGCTAATGGCGGTGGTGCCTGTGAAGATGATTCTTTTTCGGTGTCAGATGTCATTATCATGGAAAGTCTAAAATGCATCATAAAAATGGCATAATCCCTGCCCTCCAGGAGCATACAATCTAATAAGAGGGATGAATGAATATGAAATGAGATAGAAAGTCATAAGAGCAGTAAGAGATCCATTCAGACACAGTGTCTTGAGACAGACAGGAAGGAGGGATGACTTTTTAGTTGTGGGAGCAAGGAAAGTTTGATAATGCAAATGTGGTCAGAAGTACTAACAGAGCTGAAAGAACCTTAGAAATCATTTTTTCCAATCCTGTCTTTGTGACAAATGAGGAAATGACTAAGCAGTCCAGAAATAGATAAGTTCAAAGCTTAATATAAATTTTGTTTTTAATTACCAAACATTCTCTATGCCTGGGGGAGGAAAGAAGGAAAAGAAAAGAAAACCTCTTTAACTAATGAGCATAATGAAACAAAATAAATTCTGCCTTTGGCTATGGTATCAAGTAAGGAGTGAAGGATGGTGATCAGTAGCTTTATGGAGAATTTGAGCCTGGGTGGATGGGGAAATGACACCGTCAAGAGAAATAGGGAATTTGAGATGAGGGACAGCTTTCAAGAGGGAGCTAAAGAGTTCTCTTCTGTACCTCTTGAGTTTGAGACACCATTGGGGTCTATGGTGTACAAATAGATGTGGACCTGATTGGCCATGGAGAACTTAGGACTAGATAAAGGAATCTATGAATCATCTCTGTAGAGATGATATTTCATCACAGGGAAGCTGAGGACACCATTGGGAGAGGAGGTTTAGAGGAAAGAAGAGAAGGCACAGGACAGAGTCCCAGGAAACACTCTAAGTTAGTGAATGAGAACAAGAATATTCGCCATTAAGGAGCCAAAGAGGGAGTTAGAGCATACATTAGCAAAAATCAGGAGACAAATGCAACAGAGAAAGCAAAGACATTTTCCAGAAAGACAGAGATGGTTGATAGAAGAGGTATAAAATTCAAGGAGGATGAGAACTGAGAAGAGGCCAGTGGGTTTGTCACTTAGATGCTTGGTGATGTTGGAAGACACCAGTTTGAGTAGAATCATGTGGATAGAAACCTGCTTGCAAAGGACTGAAAAATGGTGAGAAAACAGAGGATACAAAGGATGTCTATTCGTTAGAAATGAAAGGGAGGGGAGATATTAGATGGCAACCCCAGGGGACGACATTATAAGAAGGGTGTTCATGACTTTGTTTGTTATTAGGATATTCATACTGGTGTATTCATACTGACTGATTGACTGAGACATGAACATGTGTTCATTCTTTTTTGTTTGTTTATTTGATTTTGTAGATAGGAAAGAGTTAATTAAAGGGGGAGAGAATAGAGATTAGAAAGATGTAAAAGAAATATTTGCCCCTAAAATTGGATCATTCCTTTATGTATAATTTGTTCTCTGTAATTATGGAAATTTGGGCTACTGTCTCTTTTCCCTCTTCAATAATTACCACCTCACTCTCAGCCTACTCTCAGTTCTCAAGCTTGTTGAGAGCAGGGTCTGATCCTCATTTCTTCCTGTATCCTCAGTACCTGGTACAATGCCTGGCAGAGCACAAATGTTTAATATATTTTTCTTGGTTGGACAAATGAATGGGATTAGCAATGGCATGAAATCATAGAGAAAACAGGAGAGAATGGAATTAAGGAAACAAGGGCACAGTTTTGCCTTGGCCAGGAAGTAGAAAATTCCATCCATTAACAGTGAAAAGAGGACAGAGGAGCTAGGTAAAATCAGAAATATAGAGAGTTATAGAGGCAGGAATTTGAGGGAGCATTATTTTTTAAAGAAATATGAGGTCAAGTCATTTACTATAAGACCGGGAATGGGCCTGGAGTTAGATGACTAAGAAAAGGGGAGAAGTTTCAGATCATTAATATAATTAATAACAGTAACAAAATCAGACATTTATATTAAGTTTTAAGGTTTGCAAAGCATAGAACTGGAGCTATGGGGAATTCAGTTGGAATAATAACAATGAGGAATTCAGTTAGAGATGACTAAGTATCATGAAGCAGTAGCAAAAATGATAACCTATATTCATATCATGTAACTATAATATTAATTATTATTAGTAAGAGAAGCATTATATTGTTTAGCATGCTTTTATTAAGTAACTACCATGTACCAGATACAGTACTAGGTTCTAGGGACACAAAGACTTTGAAAAAAATGGTTCCTGCCCTCAGAGAGCTTACATTCTAC
Organism: Pseudochirops corinnae; assembly: GCA_028646515.1. Taxonomy (NCBI): domain Eukaryota; kingdom Metazoa; phylum Chordata; class Mammalia; order Diprotodontia; family Pseudocheiridae; genus Pseudochirops; species Pseudochirops corinnae. The sequence continues at coordinate 64,715 of JAQQSV010000873.1, read as the reverse complement.
TGGGGTAAAATGATATAGACAGAGATAATTTGATACAAAATATATTCAAAGTCATTTAACAAATGGAGGGAATAGGAAAAAGTACCATCGAGAAAGTGACACTTGAGCTTAATCTTGAAGAGAGTTAGGGATTCCAAGAAGCAGTTTAGGGAGAAAGGACAGACAGATAAGCAACACAGCTTATGGAAATGTACAGAAGTGGTAGATATAATCCCACACAGAGAAAATACTATATGATCAATTTAGCTGAAATATAGAAATACTTGGTTGAAATATAGGGAGAATGATGTGAGAAGATTGTGCAATTCTACCTTCTTTCAAAAGCATTCATTTTTTTTAATTGTATGCATTTTGTTTTCAACTTAATTCAATAATCATTAAGCACTTAATATGCATAAAGTCCTGTGCTAGTTACTATTATAGATACAGTGATGGATAAAACATGACCCCTGGAGTCTAATGGGGGTAATAAGACACCTAGTATATATATGTGTGTGTATAGGTATAGATATATGTACATGTATATGCATGTATATATGTATATGTATACGTATGTATAAGATGCCATTAAAAATAAAATGTGGTAAAGGCATGAAACTAGTATAAACAATGCCCTCTGGAAAGCCAGTACAGAAAAGCAAAAAGAAAAGTAGGTTTGCTCCCCAAAGGACCAATCAGGCCAAGATTCTCTTGTTCATCCTTTGAGTTGAGCCTTGAAGGATGAGTAGCATTGAAACTGGTAGAGATGGGGGAGATGAAAGAGGGCATTTATTCTATCTATAGGAAATTGGATGGACAATGGCAGAGATTCAGAGAACCTTGCAACTTGTTCATGGAAGAGTAAATAGAATAGTTTTCCTGAATTATCGAGAACCCAGAGGAAAGTATGCTGAGATCAGGTCACCAAGATAAGATCATTCCATACTTTGGAAAGCCTTGAATGTCAGGCTAAGGACTTTGGACTATATTCAATCAGTGATATAAAACCATTGAAATATTTTTAGCAGAAGAGTACCATAAGCTGATGTCTGTTTAGGGAGAATTATTCTAGCAGCAACATGAAGAATGAATTGGAAGGACACAAGACTAGAGGGCAGATCAATTAGGAAGCTATAGCTTTAGTCCAGGTGAGACTTTGGCATTCAAAGATTTCATAACCTATACCCCAGCCATTCCCTAACACACACACCTTCCCAGTCTTCTTACTCCTTACATTCCTGATCTACTCCTCTCCCCCTCCCCATTCTCTTCCATTTAGTGACATTGACGCCCTGGCTGTTTCATGAATAAGACACTTTATCTCTCAGTTCTGGACATTAGCACAGGTTGCTCCCCACATCTGAAACATTCTCCCTCCTTATCTCTACTTCTAGGCTCCCTCTGAGTCACAGCTACAACCTCACCTTCTACAGGAAGCTTTTCTTATCCCCTTTGATCCAGTGCCTTCCTTTTGTCAATTATTTCCTATTTATCTCATCTATAGCACATTCATAACCACTTCTTTGCATGTTGTCTCCCTCATTAGATTGTAAGCTCCTTGTGAGAAGGAATTCTCTTTTGCCTTTCTTCGTATCCCCAGTCATTAGCTCAGTGCCTGGCATATTTGTATTGACTGACCGATTGGCCATGGTGGTACTAGGGATAGAAATGATGGAATGAATGCCAAAGACTGGGAACTGATGGAGAAATGGGAGATGAGGGACGGAAAAGAATCAAAGGTGTCACCAAGGCTGTGACTCTGGATACCTTGGCAAATGGTGCCACCAATGACAGAAAAATATCCTAGTACATTGCAATCTGGCCCCTTCTAAATGCACAAGTTTTGGTTAAGGGTCTTTGATGTATAGAGTCATTTTTGGGGAAATGAATATTAAATAAGACTTAGTACCTGCCCGTAGTCCAACAACTCAACTCAACAAGTGTATGACACAAGTGGGAAAAGGACCCGTGCATATAAAAATATGTATAGCAGTTCTTTTTGTAGTGGCAAAGAACTTGAAATCAAGGGAATGGCCATCAATTGGGGAATGGCTAAACAATTTGTGGTATATGAATGTAATGGAATTCTATTATGCTATAAGAAATGGGGATCAGATGGACTTCATAATATCCTGGAGAGACTTATATAAACTGATGTTGAGTGAGGGAAGCAGAACCAGGAGAACTTTGTACACAATTACACATACATTGTAACTATGATGACCGACTTTGATAGACAGGGCTCATCTCAGCAATGCAAGATTAGAAGACAACACCAAAGGATTCATGATGGAAAAGGCTATCCACATCCAGAGAAAGAATTACGGAGTCTGAATGCAGAAGGAAGGAAACTACTTGTCCTCTCACTTTTTTGTTCTGTTTTGTTCTTTTCTCATTCATTCCATTGGTTATCATCCCTCTTTACAACTTTATTAATGTTTACTGTGAAGGTATCTGTAGAACCTATATCGGATTGAATGCTACCATGGGGGGGGGGGAGGGAGAAGGGAGAGGGGAATTCGGATCTCAAAAGTTGTGGAACTGAATGTTGTCAACTAAAAGTAAATAAATTAATTAAATTTAAAAAAACAAATGTATGATAATTAGGATCTGGACTGGGTGCTAGGAGCACAAAGAAAAGAACAACAGTTCATGTCTTCAAGGAGCTTACATTCTGTTTAAGAAATTTAGAAACTAAAGAGTGAGTGAGAACTAACATTTACATTAGCTTTAAAGTGTGCAAAGGTTTTATATTGTCATCATCATCACCATCATCGTCATCATCATCGTCATCATTGCCATCATCATCATCATCGTCGTCATCATCGTCATCATCGTCATTATCGTCATCATCATCGTCATCATCATCGTCATCATCGTCATCATCATCATCATCAATGTCATCATCGTCATCATCATCACCGTCATCGTCATCATCGTCATCATCATCATCGTCGTCATCATCGTCATCATCATCATCATCGTCATCATCATCGTCATCATCATCGTCATCATCGTCATCAATGTCATCATCGTCATCAATGTCATCATCGTCATCATCACCATCATCATCATCATCATCGTCATCATCATCATCAATGTCATCATCATCATCAATGTCATCATCGTCATCATCACCATCATCGTTGTCATCATCGTCATCATCATCATCATCGTCATCATCATCATCAGCTCAATTAACCTTCACAATAATCCTGGGAGGTAGATGCTATTATTACCCCCATTTTAAAGATGAGAAAACTGAGACCAAGAGAGATTGAGATACATTTCCCAGGGTCACACAGCTAGTAAGAGCCTCAGCTGGAATGTGAACTAAGATTATTTTGGTTGTTCCAAGTCTAGTGCTTTCTCCTCTCTGCCATGTGGTTTCAGATCTGTCCATATCCAATTAGGAGTTGAAGAACAAAAATCATAGGTCCAAGCAAAATGCTTAGGAAGCATTTTGAGAGAGAGAGGCTTCTTCTGTTTAAGGGAATCTGGGAGTAGGTCACACCTGACTTGGACCTCGAAGGAAGGGAAGGATCAGAATGACAGTTTGATGTTGTCCACAATCTGCCAGTGAGCAGAAAGTTAAAATGAGAAAAACAAAAGTGAGAACAAGAGGGGGTCTTACTCTGCACGTGTTGCTGTGACCCCTTCACACTGGGCTCCAGGCTTCCATCTGCATGTCTCTGCATCACAGCAAGGGTTTGCACATTCCTTGGACAAACACACAAACGTGATGATAGAAATTGGATTATTTCTTTTTTGCTTCATTAGGACAACTTATTTCTTCTGTTTTGGACATTTAGTATCATTGACTTTGAAACTGAAAGCAAAAAAGCACCTCAGGGGTCATCTAGTCCAAGGCTGTCACTTGGCAGAGAAGGAAATTAAGGCTCAGGGAAATTGAGCAAATTGCCCAACATCGTAGCTAAGTATCAAGTAAGATTTGGACCTGAGTCCTGGGGACCTTTGTTCATACTTCACTGAAAAAAAAAAATGAGGCTACCATTCAGAAGTCCCCTCTCCATATTGCCCCTATATCTTCCCTGACTATGTCCTCATTTACAACTAGGATCCTTCCTAGCTTTCCAATCTTCTTACAATTTACTCACTTCTATGAATTCTATGATACCATGACAACATTCTTCTCAGTATTCTTTCTACATGATAATACATTTTCCAGGTCTTTGCTTTCGAATTGGTTATTTCCCATGTCTGGAATGCTCTCCTTCCTCACCTCTCTGCCCACTAGTTTCTTTGGCTTCCTTCAAAACTCATCTCAGATAAGACACTGGAAGCCTTTCCTAGTCCTGACTCTTCCCTTCCCTCTTCTTCCCTTCCCCTCTCCTCACTTCCCCTCTCCCACCTCTCTCTTTCCTTTGGGTCTTCTGTCCTTCCCTCCCCTCCCTAACCTTTTCCCTTTCCCCTCCTCCTTTCCTCTCCCCCTCTTTTCTCCTTCCCTTCTCTCCTTTCTCCTTACCTGCACTACCCTCTGAGATCAGCTTCCATTTACACCATTATATAGCTTATATGTACAGTTATGTGCTTGTTTTCTTTGCTTTTAGAATGTAAGCTCACTGAAGGCAAGAATTCTGTTTTTGCCATTGTTTGTATTCCCAGGTCGCTATTATTCTAATGAAATTCAATATCATCATCTTTATCAGCCCAATTATTAAACCCCAAATTAGACTCATGGGAGTCTAAAATAAAAATGGGAGATACCTTGGGTGTCCCACAGTCGCAATGTTCGCCTACTTCTTGGAGTTTATTCCCACAGGATGGATTGGTTATTATGTGTTCTGGGGCTGGGGCTCGGAGAAGGCACATCGGCTTTTGAGATAAGAGGTATTTTTGAAAATGACTGAGAGAGATTTCACTGAAATCCTTCGGGAATTTAGAGCTGTGGAATAAGGAGATAAAAAGAAGTTGGGTGGGCTGTAGGATGTGTCTTGCTTGGCCTTTGAGTGTAAGAGGTCAGCCATGATTAGTCATGGAAAAGGGAGGACCAGGAATGCTGCACTTTGGGGGTAAAGAGTTCATCATGGAAGTAAAGGGACTAAATTCTCCTTAGGATTTGAATCTATCCAAACTAGTCAAGGTAGTAGCAATATAGTCCAAATAGCAGGATCAGAGTAATCTCCAATTTGTAGCTGGAAGAAATTTCATAAGCCATCTAGTCCAACCATCTTTATAGATAAAAAATAATAGGCCCAGAGAGGTTAATTAATGTGCCCAAGGTCACACAGCTAGTAAGTGCCAGAAGGAGGATGTGAACTCAGGTCTAGGATTCTAGAACTGTCTTCTCTCCCTGCTACTGGGACTTGAAATTTCTTAGGTGTTCATTTGCATTCCATCATCATAGGTCTCCATCTATTCATAGTAGATCTTCAAGAATCCAGGGATGCCTCACAAACATGATAAGAAATTGGAGTAGGAGAGGGGATTAAATAGTAGCAACAGTGAAAGCTATTAGCTTCAGGCAGTGTGTGTCCCCAGTGCATGAAATTCCGTTTACTGCCTCCTTGACTTTGGATAGACTGTTCCACAGACTGTCCCTGGGATGCACTTTCTCCAACTTTTAGAATCCTTAACTTCTATCAAGACTCAAATCAGGACCCAAGTTCTATAAAACATCTATCTTGCCACAACTAAGACCAGTTTCCTATTATCTATATTCTTCCCTTCCCTTAACATAACTTTGTATTTTTTTTTTATACATTATAAGACAGGTAGCATAGAATAATGGGTAGAAAATTTGCTTCAGAGTCAATAAGACCTGGGCTCAAGTCTTGACATAAACTGATTGTGTGACTATCATTGAGTCATAATATTTCAGGGTTCCAGGTAATCTTCTAAAAATGTAAGTTGCAGGATAGGTGCCAATCTAAATCAGGGAGGGAGTTTTTTTGGGAGTTCCATAAACCAATGAAATTAAAAGTCTAAAATAAAATTAAAATACATGAAGAGCAATCTGGATCTCTGCATATACCTATAGACTAAGATGCATATTCAATTATTTCTCTGCATGCTGCCCCATTCCCACCTCCAAGAGAATTAAGTTGTTTGAGGATAAGCACGGTTTTATTTTTGTGTTTGTATCTTCAGAGTGTGGCATGGTGCCTGGAACACAGGACACATTTAATAAATGTTGGGAGGGTTTTTGAGTTAACTGATGAATGAATAGAAGGATGAATTAACAAATTAATAAAAGAATGATTCCTTAATTCTAGACTTTGAGCCTTTGGAAACCTAAAGATCACCTCTTTGTAGGGAAGACTGAGACACAGAGATGTTAATGACTCGCCCTAAACTGCACACCTAGTGGGTACTGAGATGGGACTAGACACATTCCTTTGGCCTCCTAGCCTTTGTTGTTGTCACAGATGTGCATGTGGGCACACACACACACACACACACACACACACTCCACCTCCACCACCAATACCAACATCTCCTTTCACTGATTTTTTTTTCCTCTCCTTTGCCAGGTACTGAAACTGACTCACGTCAGGTACTGGTTCATCACACAGCTCCCAGCAGGACATTTGGTTTCATAAGGCACATCAGGCATTCCGAGGACATGACCCAGCTCATGAGACATCACTCCTGCCAGTGACACACTGTTTTTCCTCCAAGCCTAGACAAAAAGAAGGCAGATAGCACTTCGTAATTGCTCAAGTTCACCCAAAGAGTAAGAAGAAACTAGGTCTGAACCTAGGTCTTCTAACTTAAAATCCAGCACACTCTCCATCCCACCAGACTGTCCCTATTCAAGTCAATTAAATAATCATTGAGCACTTTTAAGTGTCAGCTTCCAAGGGAGAAATAGAAATGAGTAAGCCAGAGGCGGTGAAGCTTGGCAGTACCCAGGCATAGGAGCTCATCACTCTTTCTAAATTAGCCCAAACTCCAGTGATCTCTCCTCTTCACTGTCGTCCAAGTAGAATGGGGCAGGGCAACTAAATCACAGGGAACCCAAATGCCAAATTTCTGCCCCAGCCTGGCTGGGTTTATTTCAGCCATTGCTGTTCAACCTAGCCAGAGTTCTTTAGAACAGCAAAGCCATTGCAGGGAATACTTTAATTGGCGATGTGGTGCTGTGGTGCTGAACTTAGAATCAGTTACACCTGGGTTCAAATCCCACTGCAGGCACTTGCAAGCTATGGGATCAAGGGCAAGCAGTTTAACTGTTTAAAGATTCAGTTTACGCCTTGGCAAAATGAGATTCACAATATTTGAACTACCTACTCCACAAAGTCATTGTCTTGATCACTCTGTAAATCTTAAAGTGGTCTAAAGGTGTGGCTTGTTTTTTTAATCCAATCATAGACCTTCCCAAAGGAAATGCTACTTCCTCTATGAAGCCTTCCATAATCCCTCAGATAATGATAACTCCTCTTAATTCTGACATCCCCCCCCACCCATTTTGCCTTCTAACTTGCTAATGCTTTTATCATTCACTATTATATCTTATAGCTATTTATCCAAAGTTGAAGCTAGGAAGTCTCTTAAAGGCTTAGAATATGACCATGACTTATTCAATGTAATATTCCCTATAACACTCCGTTCAGAGCTCTGCATAAAGTAGTGCTCAAAAAATGTATGCAGCATTGCATACCCACATCTGAGGTGACTAATAGAAGTCATAGAGATATAATCTTCTCTTTTGCCCAATCCATTCTTGGCTTTTCTGCTCCCTATCCTTTCAGTCATCTTTACATCAAACTGCTCCAAATGTTATACCTAAACTAAAGTCTCTTTCCTTCCTCTTTCCTTCCCTCTTTCCTCCTTCCCTCCATCTTCCTTTCTTTTCCTTCCATCCTTCCTTTATTCCATCCCTCCCTCCTTCTCTCCTTCCTTCCCACGAATACTTATTGATCACCTACTGTTTGCAGAACATTGTTCTGATAATGAACACAATAAACAGCTGCAAGGATTCCCACCATGTACAAACCTCGATTACTGCAACAGAATTTGGATTGCACATGGAGTTTGAGGCTGCAGACCCCACCTGTTTTTTCTTGAAGGCAATTCCACTGTGTAAAAAGAGACAGATGTGTGCATGATCATCCTTGATTCTGGAATTATTTACTAATTTCAAACTTACTGATAAAAATCACACAGATTCTAGGATGTCAGGGCGTGAAGGAAACATGAAGATCATTTCATCCAGTTATTTTACAGAGGGGAAACTAAGGTCCAGACAGGGGAAGTGTTGATGTGTATGCATATGTATGCACATTTATGTACACACACCTATGTATATGAATACATGTGTGTTTTATTATAGACATACACTATATATATGCACTCCTATATAATATTTATGCATATAAATATATACATACATATGTATATATATATATATATATATATGTAGAGAAGGAGGAGGAGGAAGAGGAGGAGGAGGAGAAGAAGAAGAAGAAGAAGAAGAAGAAGAAGAAGAAGAAGAAGAAGAAGAAGAAGAAGAAGAAGAAGAAGGGAGGGAGGAAAGAAAAAAGAAAACAGAGAGGGAGAAAGAAAAGAAAGAGATACAAGAAGGAAAGGAAAAAATGAAAAGAAAGAAAAGGTAGAAAGAAGGGAGAAAGGGAAAGGAAGAAAGGAAACAAAAAAGGAAGGGAAGGAGGAAGGAAGGAAAAAAGAAAGGAAAAGAAAGAGAGAAAAGAAGTGAGGGAGGGAATAAAGAAAGAAAAAAGGAGGGAGAGAGACAGGAAACAAGGAAAAGTATGTAGAGATAGAAGTGTGTGTGTGTGTGTGTGTGTGTGTGTTTCACCAACAATTATTCCTATTTCTGATAACACTGGTTTATCAATTACTTTTTGCACCCAATAGCCAAGTGAAGTAAGTAGTACAGCCATAATTAGTTCCATTTTACCGATGAGAAAACAGCCTTACAGAAGTTAAGTGACTTGCACAAAGCCCCTACAGTTAGTAATAGAATCAAGGTTTCTAGCATCTCCTGTTCCTCCCCCTGTACACTGCTGCCCATGACAGCATTCCACACTAGATGGCTCAATGAATAGAACGCTGAACAGGAAATCAGGAACACCTGAGTTCAAATCAGACCTCAAATACGTACTAGCTCTGTGGTGCCGGGCAGCTCTGTTTATCTCAGTTTTCTCACTAACAAAAGGCAGGTAATAATAGCACCTACCTGCCAAGGGTGTTGTGAGGATCAAAGATGATAATTGTTATAAAGCACTTAGCCCCAGTGTGTGGCACATAGTAGGGCTATATACATGATAGCTATGATGATGATGATGATGATGATGATGTTATTGCTGAGGAAGACCCAGCAAATTTAAGTGACATTACTTATCACCAAGGTAGTAAGCATAGGAATGGAAACCCGGTCCATGACTCCATATCCAATTTTCTTTCTCCCATACCTCCTGATCCCCCATAGGGTAGTTGATAAGGCAATGAGAGGTACTGGAAGAGCATTAGCTTTGAGGCCATTGGGATCTGGGTACAAATCTCACTTTTATTGGTTATTTCCAGCATGACTTTTAGCAAGTCACTGAACCTCCCTGGGTCTCAGTTTCCTTATCCAGTATTTCATAATCCTGTCGCATCCCAAAAAGAATAGCCATATTTAGAACCCTCTTGCCCTTTGAACCCAAGCACCAAGAGTCAAGGTAACCTCAGAATACTAGGCCCTAGGAATCACTATGATGCCCATAATTGAGACTTCCTGGGATTCCACACCTGAAGAAGGTAGCATCACCTTCCCATTCTTCATACTGCAAAATCTTCTAACCCCAAAGAGACCAAGATCAAATGTCAGAACAATAGGCATTGTGAAGGGTTGGAAAGTAGCCCTATGGGGGTAGTAGGGGCTTGTTATCTCTGAGTGGCCCTGATTAACCATCCCTCACCTGAGCAGCTGAGCATGGTCATGCTTCCTCTCCTTCCATCTGCGGTGCCAGTTCGAGAATTTTTGGAAGGTGGTATGTATATTTGATACCACATTAATCTTATTGGAATCTGACCAGATCTCCATGCCCACCAAGGCCACATGAACATCTATGGTGTTATAGATCTGTGGAAAGAGCAATGATCTTTGTGGCTGAAGATTTCTAGGACTAAGAACCAGGCTAACTCACCTCTTTGCACAGATCTGGGCATCCACAAGTCCTGGGCAATCTGTCTTGCTGAAAACAAGCAACAGGGAAAATGGGTGGTGGGGGTCGAAGTTGTCTTCACCCTGTATAGAGGTAGCTGACATCCAGTCTCTAAGTAGACAAAGATGCTGGAATCATTGAATTTAGCTATTGGATTCTTATCTTTTTAGTAAGTTTTTGGCAAATCACAGTAATTTCTTTGTCTCTCTCTGTCTCTCTGTCTCTCTCTGTCTCTCTCTGTCTCTGTCTCTGTCTCTCTCTCTCTGTCTCTCTCTCCCTCTCTGTCTCTCCCTCTCCTCAGCCCTCACCTATGTCCTTAGTTTTTTCGTTCATTTTCTATTCCTTACCTGGGACACTCTATATCCTATCTCCCAGTCTTTGCACTGGATGACTGTCATGCCTGGAGTGCACTCCCTCTTTATCTCTATGATGCAGCTCATATACCACCTCCTAGCCATAGCCTTCTGTGACCCCTGATGCTTGTGTCCTTCCTCCCAAGCTGCATTGTATTTAACTCCCTTGGTTAGATTTGCATTTATTAAGTATAATTATGAAGCATATTTGATCTAGCTACTTGTTTTACTTCCCATTGGAATGAAGGTTTGTTTTTCTTTAGCCCCAGAGCCCAGCATAGCCAGGGCACACAGCAGGTATTTAGTAAATACTTGTGGTTTAATGGAGCCAAACTACCCAGAAAGTCCCAAGTTCAATGTTGGGGTTACAAAGGCAAAACAGGAATAAAACAAAATCACACCTTGCTTCCAAGAGCTGACCTTCTGCTGTGGGTGGGGTAAAGGGTGAGACACTTACACACATTAGTACATATCAGGTCATATGAGGGGGCAGAGAACGCTTTGGGGGTGATGTTCTTTGAACAAGTGGCTGACCTCACAAGGGTAGGGTTGTGTGCATCAGCTAAGAGAAGGAATCTACAGTGTTTACCAAAATATCAAATGCTATGTAAATAATGCCAATTATTACTGATCATTCATATATTTAATACATTATTAATAATTGTAATGGGGATAGCTAGGTGGCACAGTGAATAGAACACTGGTCCTGGAATCAGGAGGACCTGAGTTCAAATCCAACCTCAGACACTTGACACACTAGTTCTGTGATCTTGGACAAGTCACTTAATCCCAGTTGCCTTGCCTTCCCCTCTCCAAAAAAAAATAAAATAAAATAATTGTAATGAATAATAAAATTAGGTGAATGGGTAATGCTCTTGCTCATGGGGGTTTATGGGTATATGTGTCATGGTGGGGTTTGCTCCCAGATCATTGAGAGTAGAGATTGTTTTATCATTTGGATGAAGAAAGCTGGGTGGTACAGTCAACAGAGCCCTGGGCCTGAAGGCAGGGAGACCAGCATTCAAATTTGGCTCTCTGTGTGATTCTGGGCTAGTAACTTAACCTCTGTTTTCCTCAATTTCCTTTTTTTTTTTTTTTTTTTTTTACTTTGTTTTAATATTTCTGGTTGTCTCTTGGGGTTCTTTTGTTTGTTTGTTTTTTGTCTTTTTGTAGGGGAGAAGGCAGGGTACTTGGGGTTAATGACTTCTTCAAGGTCACACAGCTAGTAAGTGTTAAGTGTCTGAGTCACATTTGAACTCAGGTCCTCCTGCCTCCAGGGCCAGTGCTCAATTCACTGCACCACCTAGCTTCCCCTTGCCTCACTTTTCTTATCTGTGAAATGGTGATTGCAAAAACACCTGCTTCTCAGGCTTATTTTGATGATCAAATGAAATAATATTTGTAAAGCATTTGGTACACTGGCTGCCAGATAGTGAGGGCTTAATAAATCCTCATTTGTTTCCTTCCTTCTTTACATATGTATTCCCACAGCCAGTCACACGGCCAGGCACATTACAGGTGCTCATTAAAGGCTTCTTGATATATTAAGTGATGGAGCCATTGAAATATTAGGGTAAAACCGAGTGGTGTCTTCTATACCTTCTTCTAAGGAGAGTTGTTTCCAATTTCCCTGGAGAGGTGATAGAAGACTGAAACACCCTGAATCTATTCAATTCTTCTTCTCAGGTTCTCCCTTCTTGGTCAGATAATCATTAAAAAATCCTAGAACCCAAAATGGACACAACTCACCCAGAGGAAGGGAAACTCACCACATTGAGGAGGTTGACCACATGAAAAAGAAAATTTCTCATTGACGTCTGATTCCCTTTGTGCATATCATACTGAAAACAAAATAGGTTAAAATCATGGTTAAGACAAAAATGAAAAGAAAGACACTAAAGGGAAGGGAGGAATGCAAAGGTCTTCCTACTGTCTCTCAGGTAAAGTTGCTACCTGGGGTCAAGGTTTTTCACAGTCTGGCTTCATCTTATCCACTGGATCAGAGCTTTTTGTTGTTCACTCATTCCAGTTCTGTCCACCTCCTCCTGACCCCATTTGGGATTTGTTTGACAAAGATATCAGAGTGATTTGGTACTTCTTTCTCCAGGTCATTATACAGATGAGGACCTGAGGCAAGTAGGGTAAAGTGACTTTCCCAGGGTCACATAGCTAATAAGTGTCTGAGGCTGGATTTGAATTCAGGAAGTTGAGTTTTACTGACTCCAGATCCTTATCCATGGTGACAATTAGTTGTCCTAGATAATAGATTACAGGGCCATAGATTTAGAAGTGGAAGCACAAAGGCATTATTAAGTCCAACCCCCACCCCCTACCCCTAGTTCCCCCACCTTCCTCCTTCTACAAATGAGGAAGCTAATTCACAGAGGAGAAGTTGACTTGTCCAGAATCACTCAGTTATCTAGTGTCTGAAGGGTAGTTAGGTGGCATGGTCATGAGAAAGGCAGGCTTAGAGTCAGGAAGACTCATCTTCCTGAGTTCAAATCTGGCCTCAGACACTAGCTATGTGACTCTGGACAAGTCACTTCACCCTATTTGCCTCAGTTTCCTTATCTGTAAAATTAATTGGAGAAGGAAATGGTAAACCACTTCAATATTTGCCAAGAAAACCCCAAATGGCATCATGAAGAGTCAGACATGACTGAAACATGTGAACAAAAACTTCCTGACACTGGCTCTAATCTCCATCCAGTATACCACATTGTATCCTAGTCTTAAGTCATATTATTCCAGTCCTTACACTCTACTATTTGCTCTAGTCAAAACAAACTATTCTCTGTCCTAGGACAAATTTTGTGCTATCTAATCTCTATGCCTCTATTGAGCTGCAGAATGAGTTTCCTTACTGGATTTAATGATTGACCTCTGACCCCACCCCAAAGCTCATCCTCCTCCATGGAAATCTCCCTTACTTTAATTTTCTGTTGTTGATGACTTTTCCCTTCAGATCTCACTTAGAATTTTGGGGCACCCTTTTTGGTAATTTGTGTTTCTTTATTTGTTCTCTCTAATTAGCTGAAAAACATAAACTCTATCTCCCCCTTGCCCTAGCACGGTATTCTGCCCACAGCAAGTGTTTAATAATAAATTGTGATTGAATTCCATTAGTATTTTGGATTATTGATCCTATGAAATTGACTTACATTTCCAAGTCATTTTTATTTGCATCTATCAAATTGGGGGTTAGAATAATGTAAATGTATCTTTCAGCTTAAGCTTTATGTATAGGGATATAGTGTTATTATAAAATAATTAGTATTTTTCAAAGAGAAATATATTTTCATATATTTGAAAACTCAGAGGTCAAAGGGTTATAACTGATTTTTCTAAATATTTCAAAATTCATCAATTAATTAGCCCATAGCACTCACTCCCAAATTCCCTATTATAAAGATTGATTTCTGTAGCTCTCTTGAGGTCTGGAAAGAGTTAAATCCTCACCCTTTCACTACCGGAAAGTTGAAATTGCAAGAAATTCTCAATAAATTTTGTATTTGCAATGGTGAGACCAGCCAAGATGATTTTCTTAAAACAATAATAGCTCAAATAATGTGACACTCGCTGTCAATTGAGGATCAAAACATCATAGAATCATATAATCTCTGTTAGAAGGGACTTGGGATCCATTGAGCCCAAGTCATACCTGAAAAAATATCCTCCTACAAGACACTTGCCAAGAGGTCATGTGAGTTCTGCTCGAAGACCTCCAATAAGGGTGATTCCATCATCATTCTGGGCAGCTCATTCCACTCAGACAGCTCTGATTATTTGGAGCTATTTGGAGAGATCCAGCCTAAATTGGTCCCTTTACATCCATTGTTCCTGGTTCTGTGATTCCGGGGCCAGCCAAGCCAGATAAATCTAATGCCTGTCTTGTATAACAGTGTTCATGTCTCCTCTGCCAACTCCAAGATAACCCTCCCTCTTTCAATTTGCTCCTCACATAGGAGGAACTCCAGGCTCTTCCCCGTCCTCATCACTCTCTGTCAGAAGCTGCTCAGTTTGTCAATACCCTTGCTGGATTTGAGAGTGAGAATGCAACCCTGCAGTGAGATGTGTTCTGAGCAGGACAGAGGATCACTGTATTATAACTTGCTGGGGATGTAATGTTGTAACGTCTTATAAAGAATAAAAAGCTGACTTTATATCCAGAAAGACCTGCCCTCAAGACTCAACTTGGACAAACCCTGGGCAAAGCACTTGACCTGTTAAAGCTTGGGGAGCTCTTGGTCTACATAGGTTAGAGTGATTGGATTTACCTTCATTGGTAAATCATCTCCTTATCTGGAAAATCTCTTTACCAATGAAATCATAACCTTTATCTCAATAATCTTCTTATTCTGTTCCACTATTCCTCTTATAAAGGTTAAATAAAACATTAGCCCATGAGATCACCATACATAAGACTGTTAATTCTTAATCAGGATGCTGGTCAAAGTTGGCTAAGAAGCATTAATATCTTTATACTTACAAAAGCTTTATCCAGGACCAAGAAAAGACTGATATATTTTGGAGATGTAATAAAATTCTGTTGATATTAAAAACAAACAAATTTTTAAAAAGACTTTAAAATATGAATTTTGATGTGATGAATATCAATATTGATATCACATGGAAAGGGACTCTAAGCAACTGAGAAATAGGTCAGGGCAAAACAAGCCTCAGAAGTCAGAGATAGAATTGCCATCGGGATCCTTAAAAAAAAAAAACAAAACAGTGCTATAGAGAGCATTGTAGGGAGAGGATGAAGGACACATGGACACATCATTATGAAAGGCGAGCTCACTTCTGGGTCGGAGATTGCTCTAGGGTTCCGGGTGAGGATGTGTTTCTGGTCCGAGCTCCCTGATCCACAGGTCTGATTTGTGGGTTCCAGATCCTCATATTTCAGAATGGAATGTGCCTCTTGGTCACCACCTTTCAGTGGCTCTATTAGGTACCTTTGATTATGGTGCTTGAAGAAGCCCCTGGGAGATAAGAGAAGAAAGAATGCAAGGTTGGCTTCTCTAACAGAGCTGGAAATAGCAAGCCAAGAACCCTAGGCAAGGTATCGGATCACAGTCCAGGGGCAAACAGGACAGAGGACCCCATCAGGCAAGTTTTAAAAATGAATTTATTGTAGGAGGAAGAGGGTAGAGAATTCCAAGTGTGGGATACAAGGCTTCAGTGAGGGAGAGAAACTTTAGAGTCCTTTTTAGGAGGGTCCTGTTGGGAAAGCATTGAGCTTGTTAAGTTTGTGGTCATAATGGGAGGGAGTCAACAACCGGGAGGGAGCTGCCATCCTGTCACTTGCTCTTTTAGCAAATGATTCCTGCTAACTAAGCTTAGGTATTTCTACTGATTGAAGGAATACTTGATTATTATCCACTATACTCTCCAAATTCTGTTGTCCTAGGGCAAAACTCCAGCTAATAACCAAGGTCTTTAAGTAGGTATCAGCACATCTCATTAATTAGGGTCCTGTCTATGGAAAGCTGAAAGTTATGATAGTAAATGATATATACATATAAAACACATCATATGCACACATATAATTCTGTTCATATATGGCAGACAATAATGATGATATGATTCTGTATTATTATGTACATTATATAGAATCATATGTGGATATATGTTGTTCATGTATAACACATAGAATAATTATATATGGTATATTATTATACATATATAATTGTATATTATATATTTATATATGAATAGACATATAATATATGGCACAAATATAATATGTACATATCTATTTATCTGTTTCGATGGTTCAGATATTGTAACCCTCCCCCTTTCCCTGACTCACCTGTTAATCAATAAACATTTATTAAGTAAGTACTTTGTGCCAAGCACTGGGAATATGATGGCAAAAAATGAAAGTTTGAGCTGAGGGAATTTATATTTTATTGAGGAAGACAAGCTAGACCTTTATACAAAGATAGATATCAGCAGTGCTAGGAAGGCAGGGACTGCTTTCCATTTCAGTATGGGGCCTTCCATATAGTAGATACTTAACAAATGCTTATTGGATTGGATTAGGGCTTACAGCAGTGCTGAGCCTGACTATTGCTCTCACCTCAGTCCCCCACACAGACTGAGGCTGGCAACAGAGTCCTTCTCATTCAGGATGTGACCTTGGTATAAGCAGTGTTCCTGGAGATGAGAAAAGTACAATAGGTTGTGAGTGAACAGGTTTTTTTGTTGTTGTTTTTTTTTTTGCAGGAAACCACAGATGTGCCCTGGTGGCCCAAGCTCCTATCTTTATCTTAGCTCACAGGCTTGACTCTGGGCCCTCCACATACCAGTCTACCTCCTCATCACTGCTGTCCATAGCTCCCACTTAACTGAAAGCCTGCCTTCCATGCCCATGGGGGCCATAGAAGATTTCTACAAATCCTTCAGCTCAGAATGACCAGGAACATTCACATTAAGTATTGATGTCCCAAAACTACAATGAATTGTTCCAATAAAGAAAATTGGAGTCAGGAGGACCTGAGTTTAAATTTGATCTCAGACACTTGACACTTATTATATGAGTGACCTTAGGCAAGTCACTTAACCCCCATAGCCTCTCAAAAAAAGGAAAAGAAAAGACAAGACAATTCATGTTAAGGATGTAGATTTTTGAGCTGGACCTTTTGAGTTGACCTTAGGGAGCATCAGGGTCTAGTGGTCAGAGAACTAGGCTGGAAGTCAGTCAGAAACACCAGGGTTCAAGTCCTGCTTCTGACACAAATTGAAAGTGTGAGCCTGGAAAAATCCCTCTCACTCCTCTGGGCATATTCTTTCAACCATAAGCTACAGAGAAGGAGCCAGCCTGCAATAGTTGAAGCAGTTTCTTCATCTCTTCTAAAGGACTCCCATGGACAGCTCCTAACCATAGAGCAAGACTTTGAGGATATTTGGTCCAACCTCTTAGTTTTACAAATGAGTAAAATGAGGCTCAAAGAGGTTAAGTGACTGATGTCTAAGGTCTCATAGGATCATCGTTTTAGTACTAGTAAGGATCTCTGCGGTTCAATCCCCATCATTTTGCAAAGATGACAACTGAAGTGGAGAAAAAAAGAAGTGAGTTACCCAAGGTAATAAGTATCTGAGTCATGATTTAAACCCAGATCTTTTGGGACCTGAGTTTAAATATCACCCAGTGACATCCCACTATAATCTCTTACCACCTGCTCTGCCCCTTAGATTCATGGGTCTCCAAAATCATCTTGGTCTCCTAGACTTGGTGTGAGGGAGATTTCCAAGGCTGTAACAAATATATAACTTCAAAGGAAAAATGGCCACTTTTGGTCAGGTTTTCCAAAAGTTGGCCTCTATGAGTTAAAATATATAATCAGTGGAAATTGTAGAGTCCATTTCTGGATCCCAGCTCCTCAGAGTTCCATCATCCTCCCCAGTTCCTGGGCTACTGTCTCTCCTTCCTTCCTCTCCACTCTTACCATATGTAATAAACTCTTCAGTAGCCTGGGATGAGGATCCACATTTAGTACTTTCTACACTGGACATTATTCAGCATAGGTTACCTCTCTGCATGGGATCCCAAGACCACAGAAAGTAAGGACTGCTTGATTTGTTCATACTTGCACTCTCATCATTTATTAGAGTGCTTGACACATAGTAGGTCCTTTCTAAATACTTGTTGGTTTCTTAAATGATAGAATCATTGGAATATTGAGAATTAAACAATGTCTTCTTCTGCATCATCTTTTTCCTGAAGAGTGATCTTTATACTTCCTTGATTAGGCTATAGGAAATTTTGCATTGAGAATGACAACTTGATTCTACTAAATTTGTATTTTTTTGTCCAATACCCCCTCCTCTCTTGGTCACATAATCACAAGAAAGAGCTTGAAGAGACATGAAAAGCTAATAAGTTCAACTATCTCATTAAAAAAAAAAATCAAGGGGCAGCTAGGTGGCACAGTTGGGGCAGCTACGTGGCACAGTGAGTAGAGCACTGGCCTTGGAGTCAGGAGGACCTGAGTTCAAATTTGACCTCATACACTTAACACTTACTAGCTGTGTGACCTTGGACAAGTCACTTAACCCCAAATACCCTGCCCTCCCCGTCCAAAAAGTAAAATAAAATAAAAAATAAAAATTAAAAAAATAAAATAAAAAGTCAAGTCCTAACAAGAATTTATTGCCACCTCTGACCATGTCTTTCTTGCTCAAGCAACTTCCTTATTGTTTCTAGGACAAAACACAAATGCCAGTAAACTTTACCCTATGCGGTAATGCATATGACTGTCAGTAAAGTTCAGTAAATACCAGAAGTTGCCAAGATACACCCTCATAGCTACCGTGACCTGAGGACTGGTGGTGATCTTCTTGCCATCAGATGAGTAATATGTTTCTGTGTAGTCTGGAGATAGGAGGTCACTGGAAAGAAAAAGAAGCCAGCATGACTCATGATATAGTCAAAACCAGGGATAACTAAGGAAAAATCTGTTTTCTGACTTGTCTCAATGTAGTTTTCACAGAGTCACGGAACCTTAGAGCTAGACAGAAATCCGATGGTCAACTAGTCTAGTCCTCCCCCAAAGCAATAATTCTTGTGGCTATCCAGCACGAAATTGAGTTTGAGTTTCTGATTTCAAATGCCATCCCTTCATTTGCAAGTTACTATTTTCTCTGAATCTTAGGACCTCCATCCACAAAATGAGGGAGTTGGACTCTTAGATCTTTTTCAACTCTGAATTTCTTTCCCCTAGAGATGTTAAGTCTTGCTAATATTCTCTCTCTAATATTTCTTCCATCTTCTTTTGCCCTTATCACAGCTACTGACCTCCTCATTTCTTTTCAACTGAACTATTTTAACAGCCTCCTCCTAATTGATTCCCCACTTTCCAAATGCTGCCTTCTTCTCTGCATCATCCATACAGCTTTGAAATTGATATAACTAAAGTACAGGTCTGACCAAGCCTCTCTTGTTATTCAAAAGTTTCATTAGATACTTACTACCTTAAAGATAAAATACAAACTCCTCTATTGGGCATTTAAAAGTCCTTCACAATCTGGCTACAACTGATCTTTCCAGACTGGTTTCATATTGTTCCCCTTAATGTACTGGATTATTATAGATGCATATGTGACCTATATCCTGCCTCCTTCTCTGTCAATGACTTTGCTAAGGTTGTACAAGTCAGCCATACCTAGAATGCACACTGTCCTAGCTTTTGTCTCTTGGATTCCCCAACTCTCTTCAAAGCCTTGTTCAGGGATAATCTTCTATAAGAGGACTTGTAAGATCCTCTGGGTTGTTTCTCATGCCCCAGTCACAGAAGAAAGATTTTGCTTTTCTTACTATTTCTTCCTATTAAAGGCTGTTATTTTACAGACAAAGAAACCTCCTTGGTTCCAGGTCAAAACTACCCTTTTCCCAACCATCTCAATGACAACTAAGGCAGGGAATGGACCCAATTACATCTGTTCACTATTCCTTTGTTCTGGTAACACAAAAGCTTACTCAGATTCCCCAAAATGGACATCTGACCCCATTCCCCTCCCTTTGGGGATTGTTCCCCCACTCCCACTTCTCTTCCCTTTTCTTCAGAATTCATGCTATCTTCTCAAGTCCTAGGTTCCTTTTTAATTCCAGT
>JAQQSV010000873.1:0-44536 GCA_028646515.1 Pseudochirops corinnae | reverse complement strand
TATATATATATGTATGTATGTGTGTATGTATATATATATATATATATATATATATATATATATATATATATATATATAGTATCTATATCTGAGACATGTTGGAGGGCTCTGAAAGGATAATATATGTTTTGTCAGCTTTGAAGTAATATACCAATGTCAATTTCTTATTATAAAAATTATTATGAACATTTGATTGGGTACTGGAATTAAAAAGGAACCTAGGACTTGAGAAGATAGCATGAATTCTGAAGAAAAGGGAAGAGAAGTGGGAGTGGGGGAACAATCCCCAAAGGGAGGGGAATGGGGTCAGATGTCCATTTTGGGGAATCTGAGTAAGCTTTTGTGTTACCAGAACAAAGGAATAGTGAACAGATGTAATTGGGTCCATTCCCTGCCTTAGTTGTCATTGAGATGGTTGGGAAAAGGGTAGTTTTGACCTGGAACCAAGGAGGTTTCTTTGTCTGTAAAATAACAGCCTTTAATAGGAAGAAATAGTAAGAAAAGCAAAATCTTTCTTCTGTGACTGGGGCATGAGAAACAACCCAGAGGATCTTACAAGTCCTCTTATAGAAGATTATCCCTGAACAAGGCTTTGAAGAGAGTTGGGGAATCCAAGAGACAAAAGCTAGGACAGTGTGCATTCTAGGTATGGCTGACTTGTACAACCTTAGCAAAGTCATTGACAGAGAAGGAGGCAGGATATAGGTCACATATGCATCTATAATAATCCAGTACATTAAGGGGAACAATATGAAACCAGTCTGGAAAGATCAGTTGTAGCCAGATTGTGAAGGACTTTTAAATGCCCAATAGAGGAGTTTGTATTTTATCTTTAAGGTAGTAAGTATCTAATGAAACTTTTGAATAACAAGAGAGGCTTGGTCAGACCTGTACTTTAGTTATATCAATTTCAAAGCTGTATGGATGATGCAGAGAAGAAGGCAGCATTTGGAAAGTGGGGAATCAATTAGGAGGAGGCTGTTAAAATAGTTCAGTTGAAAAGAAATGAGGAGGTCAGTAGCTGTGATAAGGGCAAAAGAAGATGGAAGAAATATTAGAGAGAGAATATTAGCAAGACTTAACATCTCTAGGGGAAAGAAATTCAGAGTTGAAAAAGATCTAAGAGTCCAACTCCCTCATTTTGTGGATGGAGGTCCTAAGATTCAGAGAAAATAGTAACTTGCAAATGAAGGGATGGCATTTGAAATCAGAAACTCAAACTCAATTTCGTGCTGGATAGCCACAAGAATTATTGCTTTGGGGGAGGACTAGACTAGTTGACCATCGGATTTCTGTCTAGCTCTAAGGTTCCGTGACTCTGTGAAAACTACATTGAGACAAGTCAGAAAACAGATTTTTCCTTAGTTATCCCTGGTTTTGACTATATCATGAGTCATGCTGGCTTCTTTTTCTTTCCAGTGACCTCCTATCTCCAGACTACACAGAAACATATTACTCATCTGATGGCAAGAAGATCACCACCAGTCCTCAGGTCACGGTAGCTATGAGGGTGTATCTTGGCAACTTCTGGTATTTACTGAACTTTACTGACAGTCATATGCATTACCGCATAGGGTAAAGTTTACTGGCATTTGTGTTTTGTCCTAGAAACAATAAGGAAGTTGCTTGAGCAAGAAAGACATGGTCAGAGGTGGCAATAAATTCTTGTTAGGACTTGACTTTTTATTTTATTTTTTTAATTTTTATTTTTTATTTTATTTTACTTTTTGGACGGGGAGGGCAGGGTATTTGGGGTTAAGTGACTTGTCCAAGGTCACACAGCTAGTAAGTGTTAAGTGTATGAGGTCAAATTTGAACTCAGGTCCTCCTGACTCCAAGGCCAGTGCTCTACTCACTGTGCCACGTAGCTGCCCCAACTGTGCCACCTAGCTGCCCCTTGATTTTTTTTTTTAATGAGATAGTTGAACTTATTAGCTTTTCATGTCTCTTCAAGCTCTTTCTTGTGATTATGTGACCAAGAGAGGAGGGGGTATTGGACAAAAAAATACAAATTTAGTAGAATCAAGTTGTCATTCTCAATGCAAAATTTCCTATAGCCTAATCAAGGAAGTATAAAGATCACTCTTCAGGAAAAAGATGATGCAGAAGAAGACATTGTTTAATTCTCAATATTCCAATGATTCTATCATTTAAGAAACCAACAAGTATTTAGAAAGGACCTACTATGTGTCAAGCACTCTAATAAATGATGAGAGTGCAAGTATGAACAAATCAAGCAGTCCTTACTTTCTGTGGTCTTGGGATCCCATGCAGAGAGGTAACCTATGCTGAATAATGTCCAGTGTAGAAAGTACTAAATGTGGATCCTCATCCCAGGCTACTGAAGAGTTTATTACATATGGTAAGAGTGGAGAGGAAGGAAGGAGAGACAGTAGCCCAGGAACTGGGGAGGATGATGGAACTCTGAGGAGCTGGGATCCAGAAATGGACTCTACAATTTCCACTGATTATATATTTTAACTCATAGAGGCCAACTTTTGGAAAACCTGACCAAAAGTGGCCATTTTTCCTTTGAAGTTATATATTTGTTACAGCCTTGGAAATCTCCCTCACACCAAGTCTAGGAGACCAAGATGATTTTGGAGACCCATGAATCTAAGGGGCAGAGCAGGTGGTAAGAGATTATAGTGGGATGTCACTGGGTGATATTTAAACTCAGGTCCCAAAAGATCTGGGTTTAAATCATGACTCAGATACTTATTACCTTGGGTAACTCACTTCTTTTTTTCTCCACTTCAGTTGTCATCTTTGCAAAATGATGGGGATTGAACCGCAGAGATCCTTACTAGTACTAAAACGATGATCCTATGAGACCTTAGACATCAGTCACTTAACCTCTTTGAGCCTCATTTTACTCATTTGTAAAACTAAGAGGTTGGACCAAATATCCTCAAAGTCTTGCTCTATGGTTAGGAGCTGTCCATGGGAGTCCTTTAGAAGAGATGAAGAAACTGCTTCAACTATTGCAGGCTGGCTCCTTCTCTGTAGCTTATGGTTGAAAGAATATGCCCAGAGGAGTGAGAGGGATTTTTCCAGGCTCACACTTTCAATTTGTGTCAGAAGCAGGACTTGAACCCTGGTGTTTCTGACTGACTTCCAGCCTAGTTCTCTGACCACTAGACCCTGATGCTCCCTAAGGTCAACTCAAAAGGTCCAGCTCAAAAATCTACATCCTTAACATGAATTGTCTTGTCTTTTCTTTTCCTTTTTTTGAGAGGCTATGGGGGTTAAGTGACTTGCCTAAGGTCACTCATATAATAAGTGTCAAGTGTCTGAGATCAAATTTAAACTCAGGTCCTCCTGACTCCAATTTTCTTTATTGGAACAATTCATTGTAGTTTTGGGACATCAATACTTAATGTGAATGTTCCTGGTCATTCTGAGCTGAAGGATTTGTAGAAATCTTCTATGGCCCCCATGGGCATGGAAGGCAGGCTTTCAGTTAAGTGGGAGCTATGGACAGCAGTGATGAGGAGGTAGACTGGTATGTGGAGGGCCCAGAGTCAAGCCTGTGAGCTAAGATAAAGATAGGAGCTTGGGCCACCAGGGCACATCTGTGGTTTCCTGCAAAAAAAAAAACAACAACAAAAAAACCTGTTCACTCACAACCTATTGTACTTTTCTCATCTCCAGGAACACTGCTTATACCAAGGTCACATCCTGAATGAGAAGGACTCTGTTGCCAGCCTCAGTCTGTGTGGGGGACTGAGGTGAGAGCAATAGTCAGGCTCAGCACTGCTGTAAGCCCTAATCCAATCCAATAAGCATTTGTTAAGTATCTACTATATGGAAGGCCCCATACTGAAATGGAAAGCAGTCCCTGCCTTCCTAGCACTGCTGATATCTATCTTTGTATAAAGGTCTAGCTTGTCTTCCTCAATAAAATATAAATTCCCTCAGCTCAAACTTTCATTTTTTGCCATCATATTCCCAGTGCTTGGCACAAAGTACTTACTTAATAAATGTTTATTGATTAACAGGTGAGTCAGGGAAAGGGGGAGGGTTACAATATCTGAACCATCGAAACAGATAAATAGATATGTACATATTATATTTGTGCCATATATTATATGTCTATTCATATATAAATATATAATATACAATTATATATGTATAATAATATACCATATATAATTATTCTATGTGTTATACATGAACAACATATATCCACATATGATTCTATATAATGTACATAATAATACAGAATCATATCATCATTATTGTCTGCCATATATGAACAGAATTATATGTGTGCATATGATGTGTTTTATATGTATATATCATTTACTATCATAACTTTCAGCTTTCCATAGACAGGACCCTAATTAATGAGATGTGCTGATACCTACTTAAAGACCTTGGTTATTAGCTGGAGTTTTGCCCTAGGACAACAGAATTTGGAGAGTATAGTGGATAATAATCAAGTATTCCTTCAATCAGTAGAAATACCTAAGCTTAGTTAGCAGGAATCATTTGCTAAAAGAGCAAGTGACAGGATGGCAGCTCCCTCCCGGTTGTTGACTCCCTCCCATTATGACCACAAACTTAACAAGCTCAATGCTTTCCCAACAGGACCCTCCTAAAAAGGACTCTAAAGTTTCTCTCCCTCACTGAAGCCTTGTATCCCACACTTGGAATTCTCTACCCTCTTCCTCCTACAATAAATTCATTTTTAAAACTTGCCTGATGGGGTCCTCTGTCCTGTTTGCCCCTGGACTGTGATCCGATACCTTGCCTAGGGTTCTTGGCTTGCTATTTCCAGCTCTGTTAGAGAAGCCAACCTTGCATTCTTTCTTCTCTTATCTCCCAGGGGCTTCTTCAAGCACCATAATCAAAGGTACCTAATAGAGCCACTGAAAGGTGGTGACCAAGAGGCACATTCCATTCTGAAATATGAGGATCTGGAACCCACAAATCAGACCTGTGGATCAGGGAGCTCGGACCAGAAACACATCCTCACCCGGAACCCTAGAGCAATCTCCGACCCAGAAGTGAGCTCGCCTTTCATAATGATGTGTCCATGTGTCCTTCATCCTCTCCCTACAATGCTCTCTATAGCACTGTTTTGTTTTTTTTTTTTAAGGATCCCGATGGCAATTCTATCTCTGACTTCTGAGGCTTGTTTTGCCCTGACCTATTTCTCAGTTGCTTAGAGTCCCTTTCCATGTGATATCAATATTGATATTCATCACATCAAAATTCATATTTTAAAGTCTTTTTAAAAATTTGTTTGTTTTTAATATCAACAGAATTTTATTACATCTCCAAAATATATCAGTCTTTTCTTGGTCCTGGATAAAGCTTTTGTAAGTATAAAGATATTAATGCTTCTTAGCCAACTTTGACCAGCATCCTGATTAAGAATTAACAGTCTTATGTATGGTGATCTCATGGGCTAATGTTTTATTTAACCTTTATAAGAGGAATAGTGGAACAGAATAAGAAGATTATTGAGATAAAGGTTATGATTTCATTGGTAAAGAGATTTTCCAGATAAGGAGATGATTTACCAATGAAGGTAAATCCAATCACTCTAACCTATGTAGACCAAGAGCTCCCCAAGCTTTAACAGGTCAAGTGCTTTGCCCAGGGTTTGTCCAAGTTGAGTCTTGAGGGCAGGTCTTTCTGGATATAAAGTCAGCTTTTTATTCTTTATAAGACGTTACAACATTACATCCCCAGCAAGTTATAATACAGTGATCCTCTGTCCTGCTCAGAACACATCTCACTGCAGGGTTGCATTCTCACTCTCAAATCCAGCAAGGGTATTGACAAACTGAGCAGCTTCTGACAGAGAGTGATGAGGACGGGGAAGAGCCTGGAGTTCCTCCTATGTGAGGAGCAAATTGAAAGAGGGAGGGTTATCTTGGAGTTGGCAGAGGAGACATGAACACTGTTATACAAGACAGGCATTAGATTTATCTGGCTTGGCTGGCCCCGGAATCACAGAACCAGGAACAATGGATGTAAAGGGACCAATTTAGGCTGGATCTCTCCAAATAGCTCCAAATAATCAGAGCTGTCTGAGTGGAATGAGCTGCCCAGAATGATGATGGAATCACCCTTATTGGAGGTCTTCGAGCAGAACTCACATGACCTCTTGGCAAGTGTCTTGTAGGAGGATATTTTTTCAGGTATGACTTGGGCTCAATGGATCCCAAGTCCCTTCTAACAGAGATTATATGATTCTATGATGTTTTGATCCTCAATTGACAGCGAGTGTCACATTATTTGAGCTATTATTGTTTTAAGAAAATCATCTTGGCTGGTCTCACCATTGCAAATACAAAATTTATTGAGAATTTCTTGCAATTTCAACTTTCCGGTAGTGAAAGGGTGAGGATTTAACTCTTTCCAGACCTCAAGAGAGCTACAGAAATCAATCTTTATAATAGGGAATTTGGGAGTGAGTGCTATGGGCTAATTAATTGATGAATTTTGAAATATTTAGAAAAATCAGTTATAACCCTTTGACCTCTGAGTTTTCAAATATATGAAAATATATTTCTCTTTGAAAAATACTAATTATTTTATAATAACACTATATCCCTATACATAAAGCTTAAGCTGAAAGATACATTTACATTATTCTAACCCCCAATTTGATAGATGCAAATAAAAATGACTTGGAAATGTAAGTCAATTTCATAGGATCAATAATCCAAAATACTAATGGAATTCAATCACAATTTATTATTAAACACTTGCTGTGGGCAGAATACCGTGCTAGGGCAAGGGGGAGATAGAGTTTATGTTTTTCAGCTAATTAGAGAGAACAAATAAAGAAACACAAATTACCAAAAAGGGTGCCCCAAAATTCTAAGTGAGATCTGAAGGGAAAAGTCATCAACAACAGAAAATTAAAGTAAGGGAGATTTCCATGGAGGAGGATGAGCTTTGGGGTGGGGTCAGAGGTCAATCATTAAATCCAGTAAGGAAACTCATTCTGCAGCTCAATAGAGGCATAGAGATTAGATAGCACAAAATTTGTCCTAGGACAGAGAATAGTTTGTTTTGACTAGAGCAAATAGTAGAGTGTAAGGACTGGAATAATATGACTTAAGACTAGGATACAATGTGGTATACTGGATGGAGATTAGAGCCAGTGTCAGGAAGTTTTTGTTCACATGTTTCAGTCATGTCTGACTCTTCATGATGCCATTTGGGGTTTTCTTGGCAAATATTGAAGTGGTTTACCATTTCCTTCTCCAATTAATTTTACAGATAAGGAAACTGAGGCAAATAGGGTGAAGTGACTTGTCCAGAGTCACATAGCTAGTGTCTGAGGCCAGATTTGAACTCAGGAAGATGAGTCTTCCTGACTCTAAGCCTGCCTTTCTCATGACCATGCCACCTAACTACCCTTCAGACACTAGATAACTGAGTGATTCTGGACAAGTCAACTTCTCCTCTGTGAATTAGCTTCCTCATTTGTAGAAGGAGGAAGGTGGGGGAACTAGGGGTAGGGGGTGGGGGTTGGACTTAATAATGCCTTTGTGCTTCCACTTCTAAATCTATGGCCCTGTAATCTATTATCTAGGACAACTAATTGTCACCATGGATAAGGATCTGGAGTCAGTAAAACTCAACTTCCTGAATTCAAATCCAGCCTCAGACACTTATTAGCTATGTGACCCTGGGAAAGTCACTTTACCCTACTTGCCTCAGGTCCTCATCTGTATAATGACCTGGAGAAAGAAGTACCAAATCACTCTGATATCTTTGTCAAACAAATCCCAAATGGGGTCAGGAGGAGGTGGACAGAACTGGAATGAGTGAACAACAAAAAGCTCTGATCCAGTGGATAAGATGAAGCCAGACTGTGAAAAACCTTGACCCCAGGTAGCAACTTTACCTGAGAGACAGTAGGAAGACCTTTGCATTCCTCCCTTCCCTTTAGTGTCTTTCTTTTCATTTTTGTCTTAACCATGATTTTAACCTATTTTGTTTTCAGTATGATATGCACAAAGGGAATCAGACGTCAATGAGAAATTTTCTTTTTCATGTGGTCAACCTCCTCAATGTGGTGAGTTTCCCTTCCTCTGGGTGAGTTGTGTCCATTTTGGGTTCTAGGATTTTTTAATGATTATCTGACCAAGAAGGGAGAACCTGAGAAGAAGAATTGAATAGATTCAGGGTGTTTCAGTCTTCTATCACCTCTCCAGGGAAATTGGAAACAACTCTCCTTAGAAGAAGGTATAGAAGACACCACTCGGTTTTACCCTAATATTTCAATGGCTCCATCACTTAATATATCAAGAAGCCTTTAATGAGCACCTGTAATGTGCCTGGCCGTGTGACTGGCTGTGGGAATACATATGTAAAGAAGGAAGGAAACAAATGAGGATTTATTAAGCCCTCACTATCTGGCAGCCAGTGTACCAAATGCTTTACAAATATTATTTCATTTGATCATCAAAATAAGCCTGAGAAGCAGGTGTTTTTGCAATCACCATTTCACAGATAAGAAAAGTGAGGCAAGGGGAAGCTAGGTGGTGCAGTGAATTGAGCACTGGCCCTGGAGGCAGGAGGACCTGAGTTCAAATGTGACTCAGACACTTAACACTTACTAGCTGTGTGACCTTGAAGAAGTCATTAACCCCAAGTACCCTGCCTTCTCCCCTACAAAAAGACAAAAAACAAACAAACAAAAGAACCCCAAGAGACAACCAGAAATATTAAAACAAAGTAAAAAAAAAAAAAAAAAAAAAAGGAAATTGAGGAAAACAGAGGTTAAGTTACTAGCCCAGAATCACACAGAGAGCCAAATTTGAATGCTGGTCTCCCTGCCTTCAGGCCCAGGGCTCTGTTGACTGTACCACCCAGCTTTCTTCATCCAAATGATAAAACAATCTCTACTCTCAATGATCTGGGAGCAAACCCCACCATGACACATATACCCATAAACCCCCATGAGCAAGAGCATTACCCATTCACCTAATTTTATTATTCATTACAATTATTTTATTTTATTTTTTTTTGGAGAGGGGAAGGCAAGGCAACTGGGATTAAGTGACTTGTCCAAGATCACAGAACTAGTGTGTCAAGTGTCTGAGGTTGGATTTGAACTCAGGTCCTCCTGATTCCAGGACCAGTGTTCTATTCACTGTGCCACCTAGCTATCCCCATTACAATTATTAATAATGTATTAAATATATGAATGATCAGTAATAATTGGCATTATTTACATAGCATTTGATATTTTGGTAAACACTGTAGATTCCTTCTCTTAGCTGATGCACACAACCCTACCCTTGTGAGGTCAGCCACTTGTTCAAAGAACATCACCCCCAAAGCGTTCTCTGCCCCCTCATATGACCTGATATGTACTAATGTGTGTAAGTGTCTCACCCTTTACCCCACCCACAGCAGAAGGTCAGCTCTTGGAAGCAAGGTGTGATTTTGTTTTATTCCTGTTTTGCCTTTGTAACCCCAACATTGAACTTGGGACTTTCTGGGTAGTTTGGCTCCATTAAACCACAAGTATTTACTAAATACCTGCTGTGTGCCCTGGCTATGCTGGGCTCTGGGGCTAAAGAAAAACAAACCTTCATTCCAATGGGAAGTAAAACAAGTAGCTAGATCAAATATGCTTCATAATTATACTTAATAAATGCAAATCTAACCAAGGGAGTTAAATACAATGCAGCTTGGGAGGAAGGACACAAGCATCAGGGGTCACAGAAGGCTATGGCTAGGAGGTGGTATATGAGCTGCATCATAGAGATAAAGAGGGAGTGCACTCCAGGCATGACAGTCATCCAGTGCAAAGACTGGGAGATAGGATATAGAGTGTCCCAGGTAAGGAATAGAAAATGAACGAAAAAACTAAGGACATAGGTGAGGGCTGAGGAGAGGGAGAGACAGAGAGGGAGAGAGAGACAGAGAGAGAGAGACAGAGACAGAGACAGAGAGAGACAGAGAGAGACAGAGAGACAGAGAGAGACAAAGAAATTACTGTGATTTGCCAAAAACTTACTAAAAAGATAAGAATCCAATAGCTAAATTCAATGATTCCAGCATCTTTGTCTACTTAGAGACTGGATGTCAGCTACCTCTATACAGGGTGAAGACAACTTCGACCCCCACCACCCATTTTCCCTGTTGCTTGTTTTCAGCAAGACAGATTGCCCAGGACTTGTGGATGCCCAGATCTGTGCAAAGAGGTGAGTTAGCCTGGTTCTTAGTCCTAGAAATCTTCAGCCACAAAGATCATTGCTCTTTCCACAGATCTATAACACCATAGATGTTCATGTGGCCTTGGTGGGCATGGAGATCTGGTCAGATTCCAATAAGATTAATGTGGTATCAAATATACATACCACCTTCCAAAAATTCTCGAACTGGCACCGCAGATGGAAGGAGAGGAAGCATGACCATGCTCAGCTGCTCAGGTGAGGGATGGTTAATCAGGGCCACTCAGAGATAACAAGCCCCTACTACCCCCATAGGGCTACTTTCCAACCCTTCACAATGCCTATTGTTCTGACATTTGATCTTGGTCTCTTTGGGGTTAGAAGATTTTGCAGTATGAAGAATGGGAAGGTGATGCTACCTTCTTCAGGTGTGGAATCCCAGGAAGTCTCAATTATGGGCATCATAGTGATTCCTAGGGCCTAGTATTCTGAGGTTACCTTGACTCTTGGTGCTTGGGTTCAAAGGGCAAGAGGGTTCTAAATATGGCTATTCTTTTTGGGATGCGACAGGATTATGAAATACTGGATAAGGAAACTGAGACCCAGGGAGGTTCAGTGACTTGCTAAAAGTCATGCTGGAAATAACCAATAAAAGTGAGATTTGTACCCAGATCCCAATGGCCTCAAAGCTAATGCTCTTCCAGTACCTCTCATTGCCTTATCAACTACCCTATGGGGGATCAGGAGGTATGGGAGAAAGAAAATTGGATATGGAGTCATGGACCGGGTTTCCATTCCTATGCTTACTACCTTGGTGATAAGTAATGTCACTTAAATTTGCTGGGTCTTCCTCAGCAATAACATCATCATCATCATCATCATCATCATAGCTATCATGTATATAGCCCTACTATGTGCCACACACTGGGGCTAAGTGCTTTATAACAATTATCATCTTTGATCCTCACAACACCCTTGGCAGGTAGGTGCTATTATTACCTGCCTTTTGTTAGTGAGAAAACTGAGATAAACAGAGCTGCCCGGCACCACAGAGCTAGTACGTATTTGAGGTCTGATTTGAACTCAGGTGTTCCTGATTTCCTGTTCAGCGTTCTATTCATTGAGCCATCTAGTGTGGAATGCTGTCATGGGCAGCAGTGTACAGGGGGAGGAACAGGAGATGCTAGAAACCTTGATTCTATTACTAACTGTAGGGGCTTTGTGCAAGTCACTTAACTTCTGTAAGGCTGTTTTCTCATCGGTAAAATGGAACTAATTATGGCTGTACTACTTACTTCACTTGGCTATTGGGTGCAAAAAGTAATTGATAAACCAGTGTTATCAGAAATAGGAATAATTGTTGGTGAAACACACACACACACACACACACACACACTTCTATCTCTACATACTTTTCCTTGTTTCCTGTCTCTCTCCCTCCTTTTTTCTTTCTTTATTCCCTCCCTCACTTCTTTTCTCTCTTTCTTTTCCTTTCTTTTTTCCTTCCTTCCTCCTTCCCTTCCTTTTTTGTTTCCTTTCTTCCTTTCCCTTTCTCCCTTCTTTCTACCTTTTCTTTCTTTTCATTTTTTCCTTTCCTTCTTGTATCTCTTTCTTTTCTTTCTCCCTCTCTGTTTTCTTTTTTCTTTCCTCCCTCCCTTCTTCTTCTTCTTCTTCTTCTTCTTCTTCTTCTTCTTCTTCTTCTTCTTCTTCTTCTTCTTCTTCTTCTCCTCCTCCTCCTCTTCCTCCTCCTCCTTCTCTACATATATATATATATATATATATACATATGTATGTATATATTTATATGCATAAATATTATATAGGAGTGCATATATATAGTGTATGTCTATAATAAAACACACATGTATTCATATACATAGGTGTGTGTACATAAATGTGCATACATATGCATACACATCAACACTTCCCCTGTCTGGACCTTAGTTTCCCCTCTGTAAAATAACTGGATGAAATGATCTTCATGTTTCCTTCACGCCCTGACATCCTAGAATCTGTGTGATTTTTATCAGTAAGTTTGAAATTAGTAAATAATTCCAGAATCAAGGATGATCATGCACACATCTGTCTCTTTTTACACAGTGGAATTGCCTTCAAGAAAAAACAGGTGGGGTCTGCAGCCTCAAACTCCATGTGCAATCCAAATTCTGTTGCAGTAATCGAGGTTTGTACATGGTGGGAATCCTTGCAGCTGTTTATTGTGTTCATTATCAGAACAATGTTCTGCAAACAGTAGGTGATCAATAAGTATTCGTGGGAAGGAAGGAGAGAAGGAGGGAGGGATGGAATAAAGGAAGGATGGAAGGAAAAGAAAGGAAGATGGAGGGAAGGAGGAAAGAGGGAAGGAAAGAGGAAGGAAAGAGACTTTAGTTTAGGTATAACATTTGGAGCAGTTTGATGTAAAGATGACTGAAAGGATAGGGAGCAGAAAAGCCAAGAATGGATTGGGCAAAAGAGAAGATTATATCTCTATGACTTCTATTAGTCACCTCAGATGTGGGTATGCAATGCTGCATACATTTTTTGAGCACTACTTTATGCAGAGCTCTGAACGGAGTGTTATAGGGAATATTACATTGAATAAGTCATGGTCATATTCTAAGCCTTTAAGAGACTTCCTAGCTTCAACTTTGGATAAATAGCTATAAGATATAATAGTGAATGATAAAAGCATTAGCAAGTTAGAAGGCAAAATGGGTGGGGGGGGATGTCAGAATTAAGAGGAGTTATCATTATCTGAGGGATTATGGAAGGCTTCATAGAGGAAGTAGCATTTCCTTTGGGAAGGTCTATGATTGGATTAAAAAAACAAGCCACACCTTTAGACCACTTTAAGATTTACAGAGTGATCAAGACAATGACTTTGTGGAGTAGGTAGTTCAAATATTGTGAATCTCATTTTGCCAAGGCGTAAACTGAATCTTTAAACAGTTAAACTGCTTGCCCTTGATCCCATAGCTTGCAAGTGCCTGCAGTGGGATTTGAACCCAGGTGTAACTGATTCTAAGTTCAGCACCACAGCACCACATCGCCAATTAAAGTATTCCCTGCAATGGCTTTGCTGTTCTAAAGAACTCTGGCTAGGTTGAACAGCAATGGCTGAAATAAACCCAGCCAGGCTGGGGCAGAAATTTGGCATTTGGGTTCCCTGTGATTTAGTTGCCCTGCCCCATTCTACTTGGACGACAGTGAAGAGGAGAGATCACTGGAGTTTGGGCTAATTTAGAAAGAGTGATGAGCTCCTATGCCTGGGTACTGCCAAGCTTCACCGCCTCTGGCTTACTCATTTCTATTTCTCCCTTGGAAGCTGACACTTAAAAGTGCTCAATGATTATTTAATTGACTTGAATAGGGACAGTCTGGTGGGATGGAGAGTGTGCTGGATTTTAAGTTAGAAGACCTAGGTTCAGACCTAGTTTCTTCTTACTCTTTGGGTGAACTTGAGCAATTACGAAGTGCTATCTGCCTTCTTTTTGTCTAGGCTTGGAGGAAAAACAGTGTGTCACTGGCAGGAGTGATGTCTCATGAGCTGGGTCATGTCCTCGGAATGCCTGATGTGCCTTATGAAACCAAATGTCCTGCTGGGAGCTGTGTGATGAACCAGTACCTGACGTGAGTCAGTTTCAGTACCTGGCAAAGGAGAGGAAAAAAAAATCAGTGAAAGGAGATGTTGGTATTGGTGGTGGAGGTGGAGTGTGTGTGTGTGTGTGTGTGTGTGTGTGCCCACATGCACATCTGTGACAACAACAAAGGCTAGGAGGCCAAAGGAATGTGTCTAGTCCCATCTCAGTACCCACTAGGTGTGCAGTTTAGGGCGAGTCATTAACATCTCTGTGTCTCAGTCTTCCCTACAAAGAGGTGATCTTTAGGTTTCCAAAGGCTCAAAGTCTAGAATTAAGGAATCATTCTTTTATTAATTTGTTAATTCATCCTTCTATTCATTCATCAGTTAACTCAAAAACCCTCCCAACATTTATTAAATGTGTCCTGTGTTCCAGGCACCATGCCACACTCTGAAGATACAAACACAAAAATAAAACCGTGCTTATCCTCAAACAACTTAATTCTCTTGGAGGTGGGAATGGGGCAGCATGCAGAGAAATAATTGAATATGCATCTTAGTCTATAGGTATATGCAGAGATCCAGATTGCTCTTCATGTATTTTAATTTTATTTTAGACTTTTAATTTCATTGGTTTATGGAACTCCCAAAAAAACTCCCTCCCTGATTTAGATTGGCACCTATCCTGCAACTTACATTTTTAGAAGATTACCTGGAACCCTGAAATATTATGACTCAATGATAGTCACACAATCAGTTTATGTCAAGACTTGAGCCCAGGTCTTATTGACTCTGAAGCAAATTTTCTACCCATTATTCTATGCTACCTGTCTTATAATGTATAAAAAAAAAATACAAAGTTATGTTAAGGGAAGGGAAGAATATAGATAATAGGAAACTGGTCTTAGTTGTGGCAAGATAGATGTTTTATAGAACTTGGGTCCTGATTTGAGTCTTGATAGAAGTTAAGGATTCTAAAAGTTGGAGAAAGTGCATCCCAGGGACAGTCTGTGGAACAGTCTATCCAAAGTCAAGGAGGCAGTAAACGGAATTTCATGCACTGGGGACACACACTGCCTGAAGCTAATAGCTTTCACTGTTGCTACTATTTAATCCCCTCTCCTACTCCAATTTCTTATCATGTTTGTGAGGCATCCCTGGATTCTTGAAGATCTACTATGAATAGATGGAGACCTATGATGATGGAATGCAAATGAACACCTAAGAAATTTCAAGTCCCAGTAGCAGGGAGAGAAGACAGTTCTAGAATCCTAGACCTGAGTTCACATCCTCCTTCTGGCACTTACTAGCTGTGTGACCTTGGGCACATTAATTAACCTCTCTGGGCCTATTATTTTTTATCTATAAAGATGGTTGGACTAGATGGCTTATGAAATTTCTTCCAGCTACAAATTGGAGATTACTCTGATCCTGCTATTTGGACTATATTGCTACTACCTTGACTAGTTTGGATAGATTCAAATCCTAAGGAGAATTTAGTCCCTTTACTTCCATGATGAACTCTTTACCCCCAAAGTGCAGCATTCCTGGTCCTCCCTTTTCCATGACTAATCATGGCTGACCTCTTACACTCAAAGGCCAAGCAAGACACATCCTACAGCCCACCCAACTTCTTTTTATCTCCTTATTCCACAGCTCTAAATTCCCGAAGGATTTCAGTGAAATCTCTCTCAGTCATTTTCAAAAATACCTCTTATCTCAAAAGCCGATGTGCCTTCTCCGAGCCCCAGCCCCAGAACACATAATAACCAATCCATCCTGTGGGAATAAACTCCAAGAAGTAGGCGAACATTGCGACTGTGGGACACCCAAGGTATCTCCCATTTTTATTTTAGACTCCCATGAGTCTAATTTGGGGTTTAATAATTGGGCTGATAAAGATGATGATATTGAATTTCATTAGAATAATAGCGACCTGGGAATACAAACAATGGCAAAAACAGAATTCTTGCCTTCAGTGAGCTTACATTCTAAAAGCAAAGAAAACAAGCACATAACTGTACATATAAGCTATATAATGGTGTAAATGGAAGCTGATCTCAGAGGGTAGTGCAGGTAAGGAGAAAGGAGAGAAGGGAAGGAGAAAAGAGGGGGAGAGGAAAGGAGGAGGGGAAAGGGAAAAGGTTAGGGAGGGGAGGGAAGGACAGAAGACCCAAAGGAAAGAGAGAGGTGGGAGAGGGGAAGTGAGGAGAGGGGAAGGGAAGAAGAGGGAAGGGAAGAGTCAGGACTAGGAAAGGCTTCCAGTGTCTTATCTGAGATGAGTTTTGAAGGAAGCCAAAGAAACTAGTGGGCAGAGAGGTGAGGAAGGAGAGCATTCCAGACATGGGAAATAACCAATTCGAAAGCAAAGACCTGGAAAATGTATTATCATGTAGAAAGAATACTGAGAAGAATGTTGTCATGGTATCATAGAATTCATAGAAGTGAGTAAATTGTAAGAAGATTGGAAAGCTAGGAAGGATCCTAGTTGTAAATGAGGACATAGTCAGGGAAGATATAGGGGCAATATGGAGAGGGGACTTCTGAATGGTAGCCTCATTTTTTTTTTTCAGTGAAGTATGAACAAAGGTCCCCAGGACTCAGGTCCAAATCTTACTTGATACTTAGCTACGATGTTGGGCAATTTGCTCAATTTCCCTGAGCCTTAATTTCCTTCTCTGCCAAGTGACAGCCTTGGACTAGATGACCCCTGAGGTGCTTTTTTGCTTTCAGTTTCAAAGTCAATGATACTAAATGTCCAAAACAGAAGAAATAAGTTGTCCTAATGAAGCAAAAAAGAAATAATCCAATTTCTATCATCACGT
The DNA here is from genome assembly GCA_028646515.1 of Pseudochirops corinnae. Lineage (NCBI taxonomy): Eukaryota > Metazoa > Chordata > Mammalia > Diprotodontia > Pseudocheiridae > Pseudochirops > Pseudochirops corinnae. The sequence continues at coordinate 27,974 of JAQQSV010000873.1, read as the reverse complement.
TTGTGTGTTTGTCCAAGGAATGTGCAAACCCTTGCTGTGATGCAGAGACATGCAGATGGAAGCCTGGAGCCCAGTGTGAAGGGGTCACAGCAACACGTGCAGAGTAAGACCCCCTCTTGTTCTCACTTTTGTTTTTCTCATTTTAACTTTCTGCTCACTGGCAGATTGTGGACAACATCAAACTGTCATTCTGATCCTTCCCTTCCTTCGAGGTCCAAGTCAGGTGTGACCTACTCCCAGATTCCCTTAAACAGAAGAAGCCTCTCTCTCTCAAAATGCTTCCTAAGCATTTTGCTTGGACCTATGATTTTTGTTCTTCAACTCCTAATTGGATATGGACAGATCTGAAACCACATGGCAGAGAGGAGAAAGCACTAGACTTGGAACAACCAAAATAATCTTAGTTCACATTCCAGCTGAGGCTCTTACTAGCTGTGTGACCCTGGGAAATGTATCTCAATCTCTCTTGGTCTCAGTTTTCTCATCTTTAAAATGGGGGTAATAATAGCATCTACCTCCCAGGATTATTGTGAAGGTTAATTGAGCTGATGATGATGATGACGATGATGATGATGATGACGATGATGACAACGATGATGGTGATGATGACGATGATGACATTGATGATGATGATGACATTGATGATGATGATGACGATGATGATGATGATGATGGTGATGATGACGATGATGACATTGATGACGATGATGACATTGATGACGATGATGACGATGATGATGACGATGATGATGACGATGATGATGATGATGACGATGATGACGACGATGATGATGATGACGATGATGACGATGACGGTGATGATGATGACGATGATGACATTGATGATGATGATGATGACGATGATGACGATGATGATGACGATGATGATGACGATAATGACGATGATGACGATGATGACGACGATGATGATGATGATGGCAATGATGACGATGATGATGACGATGATGGTGATGATGATGACAATATAAAACCTTTGCACACTTTAAAGCTAATGTAAATGTTAGTTCTCACTCACTCTTTAGTTTCTAAATTTCTTAAACAGAATGTAAGCTCCTTGAAGACATGAACTGTTGTTCTTTTCTTTGTGCTCCTAGCACCCAGTCCAGATCCTAATTATCATACATTTGTTTTTTTAAATTTAATTAATTTATTTACTTTTAGTTGACAACATTCAGTTCCACAACTTTTGAGATCCGAATTCCCCTCTCCCTTCTCCCTCCCCCCCCCCCATGGTAGCATTCAATCCGATATAGGTTCTACAGATACCTTCACAGTAAACATTAATAAAGTTGTAAAGAGGGATGATAACCAATGGAATGAATGAGAAAAGAACAAAACAGAACAAAAAAGTGAGAGGACAAGTAGTTTCCTTCCTTCTGCATTCAGACTCCGTAATTCTTTCTCTGGATGTGGATAGCCTTTTCCATCATGAATCCTTTGGTGTTGTCTTCTAATCTTGCATTGCTGAGATGAGCCCTGTCTATCAAAGTCGGTCATCATAGTTACAATGTATGTGTAATTGTGTACAAAGTTCTCCTGGTTCTGCTTCCCTCACTCAACATCAGTTTATATAAGTCTCTCCAGGATATTATGAAGTCCATCTGATCCCCATTTCTTATAGCATAATAGAATTCCATTACATTCATATACCACAAATTGTTTAGCCATTCCCCAATTGATGGCCATTCCCTTGATTTCAAGTTCTTTGCCACTACAAAAAGAACTGCTATACATATTTTTATATGCACGGGTCCTTTTCCCACTTGTGTCATACACTTGTTGAGTTGAGTTGTTGGACTACGGGCAGGTACTAAGTCTTATTTAATATTCATTTCCCCAAAAATGACTCTATACATCAAAGACCCTTAACCAAAACTTGTGCATTTAGAAGGGGCCAGATTGCAATGTACTAGGATATTTTTCTGTCATTGGTGGCACCATTTGCCAAGGTATCCAGAGTCACAGCCTTGGTGACACCTTTGATTCTTTTCCGTCCCTCATCTCCCATTTCTCCATCAGTTCCCAGTCTTTGGCATTCATTCCATCATTTCTATCCCTAGTACCACCATGGCCAATCGGTCAGTCAATACAAATATGCCAGGCACTGAGCTAATGACTGGGGATACGAAGAAAGGCAAAAGAGAATTCCTTCTCACAAGGAGCTTACAATCTAATGAGGGAGACAACATGCAAAGAAGTGGTTATGAATGTGCTATAGATGAGATAAATAGGAAATAATTGACAAAAGGAAGGCACTGGATCAAAGGGGATAAGAAAAGCTTCCTGTAGAAGGTGAGGTTGTAGCTGTGACTCAGAGGGAGCCTAGAAGTAGAGATAAGGAGGGAGAATGTTTCAGATGTGGGGAGCAACCTGTGCTAATGTCCAGAACTGAGAGATAAAGTGTCTTATTCATGAAACAGCCAGGGCGTCAATGTCACTAAATGGAAGAGAATGGGGAGGGGGAGAGGAGTAGATCAGGAATGTAAGGAGTAAGAAGACTGGGAAGGTGTGTGTGTTAGGGAATGGCTGGGGTATAGGTTATGAAATCTTTGAATGCCAAAGTCTCACCTGGACTAAAGCTATAGCTTCCTAATTGATCTGCCCTCTAGTCTTGTGTCCTTCCAATTCATTCTTCATGTTGCTGCTAGAATAATTCTCCCTAAACAGACATCAGCTTATGGTACTCTTCTGCTAAAAATATTTCAATGGTTTTATATCACTGATTGAATATAGTCCAAAGTCCTTAGCCTGACATTCAAGGCTTTCCAAAGTATGGAATGATCTTATCTTGGTGACCTGATCTCAGCATACTTTCCTCTGGGTTCTCGATAATTCAGGAAAACTATTCTATTTACTCTTCCATGAACAAGTTGCAAGGTTCTCTGAATCTCTGCCATTGTCCATCCAATTTCCTATAGATAGAATAAATGCCCTCTTTCATCTCCCCCATCTCTACCAGTTTCAATGCTACTCATCCTTCAAGGCTCAACTCAAAGGATGAACAAGAGAATCTTGGCCTGATTGGTCCTTTGGGGAGCAAACCTACTTTTCTTTTTGCTTTTCTGTACTGGCTTTCCAGAGGGCATTGTTTATACTAGTTTCATGCCTTTACCACATTTTATTTTTAATGGCATCTTATACATACGTATACATATACATATATACATGCATATACATGTACATATATCTATACCTATACACACACATATATATACTAGGTGTCTTATTACCCCCATTAGACTCCAGGGGTCATGTTTTATCCATCACTGTATCTATAATAGTAACTAGCACAGGACTTTATGCATATTAAGTGCTTAATGATTATTGAATTAAGTTGAAAACAAAATGCATACAATTAAAAAAAATGAATGCTTTTGAAAGAAGGTAGAATTGCACAATCTTCTCACATCATTCTCCCTATATTTCAACCAAGTATTTCTATATTTCAGCTAAATTGATCATATAGTATTTTCTCTGTGTGGGATTATATCTACCACTTCTGTACATTTCCATAAGCTGTGTTGCTTATCTGTCTGTCCTTTCTCCCTAAACTGCTTCTTGGAATCCCTAACTCTCTTCAAGATTAAGCTCAAGTGTCACTTTCTCGATGGTACTTTTTCCTATTCCCTCCATTTGTTAAATGACTTTGAATATATTTTGTATCAAATTATCTCTGTCTATATCATTTTACCCCAGTAGAATGTAAGCTCTCTGAGGGCAGGAACCATTTTTTTCAAAGTCTTTGTGTCCCTAGAACCTAGTACTGTATCTGGTACATGGTAGTTACTTAATAAAAGCATGCTAAACAATATAATGCTTCTCTTACTAATAATAATTAATATTATAGTTACATGATATGAATATAGGTTATCATTTTTGCTACTGCTTCATGATACTTAGTCATCTCTAACTGAATTCCTCATTGTTATTATTCCAACTGAATTCCCCATAGCTCCAGTTCTATGCTTTGCAAACCTTAAAACTTAATATAAATGTCTGATTTTGTTACTGTTATTAATTATATTAATGATCTGAAACTTCTCCCCTTTTCTTAGTCATCTAACTCCAGGCCCATTCCCGGTCTTATAGTAAATGACTTGACCTCATATTTCTTTAAAAAATAATGCTCCCTCAAATTCCTGCCTCTATAACTCTCTATATTTCTGATTTTACCTAGCTCCTCTGTCCTCTTTTCACTGTTAATGGATGGAATTTTCTACTTCCTGGCCAAGGCAAAACTGTGCCCTTGTTTCCTTAATTCCATTCTCTCCTGTTTTCTCTATGATTTCATGCCATTGCTAATCCCATTCATTTGTCCAACCAAGAAAAATATATTAAACATTTGTGCTCTGCCAGGCATTGTACCAGGTACTGAGGATACAGGAAGAAATGAGGATCAGACCCTGCTCTCAACAAGCTTGAGAACTGAGAGTAGGCTGAGAGTGAGGTGGTAATTATTGAAGAGGGAAAAGAGACAGTAGCCCAAATTTCCATAATTACAGAGAACAAATTATACATAAAGGAATGATCCAATTTTAGGGGCAAATATTTCTTTTACATCTTTCTAATCTCTATTCTCTCCCCCTTTAATTAACTCTTTCCTATCTACAAAATCAAATAAACAAACAAAAAAGAATGAACACATGTTCATGTCTCAGTCAATCAGTCAGTATGAATACACCAGTATGAATATCCTAATAACAAACAAAGTCATGAACACCCTTCTTATAATGTCGTCCCCTGGGGTTGCCATCTAATATCTCCCCTCCCTTTCATTTCTAACGAATAGACATCCTTTGTATCCTCTGTTTTCTCACCATTTTTCAGTCCTTTGCAAGCAGGTTTCTATCCACATGATTCTACTCAAACTGGTGTCTTCCAACATCACCAAGCATCTAAGTGACAAACCCACTGGCCTCTTCTCAGTTCTCATCCTCCTTGAATTTTATACCTCTTCTATCAACCATCTCTGTCTTTCTGGAAAATGTCTTTGCTTTCTCTGTTGCATTTGTCTCCTGATTTTTGCTAATGTATGCTCTAACTCCCTCTTTGGCTCCTTAATGGCGAATATTCTTGTTCTCATTCACTAACTTAGAGTGTTTCCTGGGACTCTGTCCTGTGCCTTCTCTTCTTTCCTCTAAACCTCCTCTCCCAATGGTGTCCTCAGCTTCCCTGTGATGAAATATCATCTCTACAGAGATGATTCATAGATTCCTTTATCTAGTCCTAAGTTCTCCATGGCCAATCAGGTCCACATCTATTTGTACACCATAGACCCCAATGGTGTCTCAAACTCAAGAGGTACAGAAGAGAACTCTTTAGCTCCCTCTTGAAAGCTGTCCCTCATCTCAAATTCCCTATTTCTCTTGACGGTGTCATTTCCCCATCCACCCAGGCTCAAATTCTCCATAAAGCTACTGATCACCATCCTTCACTCCTTACTTGATACCATAGCCAAAGGCAGAATTTATTTTGTTTCATTATGCTCATTAGTTAAAGAGGTTTTCTTTTCTTTTCCTTCTTTCCTCCCCCAGGCATAGAGAATGTTTGGTAATTAAAAACAAAATTTATATTAAGCTTTGAACTTATCTATTTCTGGACTGCTTAGTCATTTCCTCATTTGTCACAAAGACAGGATTGGAAAAAATGATTTCTAAGGTTCTTTCAGCTCTGTTAGTACTTCTGACCACATTTGCATTATCAAACTTTCCTTGCTCCCACAACTAAAAAGTCATCCCTCCTTCCTGTCTGTCTCAAGACACTGTGTCTGAATGGATCTCTTACTGCTCTTATGACTTTCTATCTCATTTCATATTCATTCATCCCTCTTATTAGATTGTATGCTCCTGGAGGGCAGGGATTATGCCATTTTTATGATGCATTTTAGACTTTCCATGATAATGACATCTGACACCGAAAAAGAATCATCTTCACAGGCACCACCGCCATTAGCAGCAATAGCAACATCTTAATTATAAGCAAAGAGTATTAAATTATATGCCAATTTCTCTATTCGTTCAATTAACTGCTATTTCAATAACAACCATTTCAATAATAATAAGAATAAATATATGTTGCTAGTGAGTTGTTTTCAGTTGTGTCCAAGTTTCCATGACGCCATTTGAGATTTTTTTGACAAAGATACTGGAGTGGTTTGCCGTTTCCTTCTCCAATTCATTTTGCAGATGAGGAAACTGAGGGAAATAGAGTTAAGTGACTTACCCAGGGTCACACACTAGTAAATGTCTGAGGTCAGATTTGAACACAGAGAGATGATTCTTCCTGACTCTAGGCCTGGTGCTGTATACATTGTACCACGTAGCTGCCATATCTATTATATTTTAAGAGTGGCACAGTGCTTTACATACGTGGTCTCATTTGAAACATATCAGCCATACAAGGTAGGTGCTTTATTATCCTCAATTTGGAGGTAAGGCAACTGAGTTATAGGGAAACCAAGTGACTTATCCAACTGTCAGAGTCAGGGTCTCAAGTCAGTTCTTCTCCTATACTATGCCCTACTGTGTTGTGAGTTGTTTTGGTTCAAACTTGTGCTAGGAATACATAGTATCGAAACTCTTTCCACCCTCACAAATTGGGAGCCCAACTATAAATTTTAGTTTCTTAGAGCACCTATGTGGGTTGTCTTCCTCCTCCTTGAGTAAAAGGGTTATCTTGTTTTTCTATTTGTATCCCAGAACTTGGCGCAGTGTTTGGCACATAATGGACACTTAATAAAATGTTTTTGCATTCATTCCCTCACTCCTTCACTCATTTTTTTCCCTTTATGCATGCATTCATTGATCAAGAAGATTTAAGTTACTTGTCCAACTCCCAAAGTCAGTAAGTGTTGGAGGCAGGATTTGAACCCATTTCCCTTGACTCCAAGTTCCTGCTCTGCCACTCACTGCAGTATATGCCCCCGCAAATGCACCATCAACACGTAGCAATGTTAGGAGCACAAGGGTCTTGGGGGAGTGGCAGTTTCCCTTTCCTTCCACTTTCACAGGATCAGACTTGATCTTCACTCCCTGGATAGTATCCAAATGAACAGTATGTATTTTTTGGGCTCTTACAAAGGGCTGTTCACTATACCTAGTGCCAAGGATATGCCTACTAAAGCAAAGATAGCCCTTGCTCTCAAGGAGTTCCCATTCTAATGGAGGAGGGGGTATGCATAAGGGGGAATGCTGCCAACCAAGCAGGGTATTTGATCTGGAAAGCTGCCAGCCTGGTGCTGGAGCCAGTGGAACAGATTCAATGCAAACCCTGATTTGATCATGGTTCCTGAACAGGTAAGTGAGTGGGAGGTGGCATGGGAAGAATGGTGGAATTGGATCCGTATATGGGCTTAGTTTAACCTCCTCCTCTTGGGACACATTTCCCAATCTCTTCAGCTGCTACTATTTCTAGTACCTTCCCCTGCCAGACTACTTTCCACTTATTTTGTATGTGTCTTATTTTCACCCCAATGATTTATATATTGTCTTTCCAACTAGACCATGAGCTCCTTCAGGGTAGGGACGTATGAGAAAATAATTGTGTGTGTGTGTGTGTGTGTGTGTGTGTACGTGTGTGTGTATACATTTTCTTTTATTTTCCCTTTTCTTTGTATCTTCATATGCCCAGCTATAAGTGCATTATTTGGAACCTAGTAAGTGATGAAGAAATATTTGTCAACAGACTGAGGGGTTCATAGAAAGAGCAGGAATTCTGATCTGAAGAGGTTAGGGTCCTCTAATGTATTTTCACTGATCTAGGCAAGAAAACAACTGGCAATAAGATCAGCAGGGAGTAGAAGTTCTGATTTTCTTCTTCCCATTTTCTAGGTGAGGCAACTGAGGCTCAGTGAGCCTAGGGTTCTAGAATCCACACAGGACAGGATCCAAGATGAGAGCACAATTTCTTCCAAGTCCAAGGCTGTCTCCACCATACTATGGTTTCTGTCTTCAGTGATAAAGAGGAGCTACTGGAAGAAACAAGAAAGAAATGAGTTGAGCTTGCTTCTCTCTAATCTATAGGTTATGCTTCTGGTCTTTGCAAATGTACAGTTAGTGTTTTCCCATTTATCAGTGCTTCTCCTACTTATGATTGCAATGATGTCTACACATGTCTTTTATATGTCTTCCACAATCCCTAATGATGGCAGCTCTGTGATGATTGCATATGAACTGTGTACATTTTATGTGACTATTAAAGAAGTCTTTGGGGGTGAGTGGTTATTCTCCATCTATTTCTTCTTAGCCTAGATATTTAAAGCTCATCAGATGGTGAGTAAACTAAAAAGAAGAAAGAACAAATTATAGAAACATAAGAAATAAAAATATCGTCTCCCATGGGAATTTTCTGCCTCAACATCATCCTCATCCATTAAAGCAAAACAAACAAATACACACACATATGTAGATAGGTAGGTACATAGATAGATACATAGATATAGATATGTAGACTTTGTGTATTTCAATCACTCTGCAAATAATGCCTTCATGATCTGTCTCCTCTCAACTGCATTCTTGTCCTTCCCCTTTCCTCCCAACTCCCCCCCCCCCCACCAAACTGGTGTAATTTACTCAACAGACTCACCCACCCAACCAGAGTGTGTTTCAGAGTTAGCTGTCAAAATATGCTTGGTATAGAGAATTCATGAATTCCCAAGTGTGGACAAGAAAGGAGAGATGGAAGGCATCCCCAGCTGTATGGTCTTGGTAGAGCCTTACCTCTCTAGTCATCAGATTTTTGAATTAGGGTTCAAAAAAGTGACTTCATAAGTTCCAGATAGGAGAGAAATGGACAAACATTAGATCTAAAAGAAAGACCTTTGGGGGGGGAGCACTCTAGATTCAGGAGAAATTATCAGCACATCATGGCAGCCAAAAACCGAGAGTGATATAAGTCATCATTGAGAAATCCAGCATTCAGAATGAGTCAGGTTGTTGTCCTTCTGTGCTTGTCAGGGCACATCTTGAGCACTGTATTCAATTTTAGCTGTAACATTTTAGGAAAGACATTGGTGAACTGAAGAGTGGGCAGACAAAATGAGCTAGGTTGGTAAGGGACTTGGTTACTATTCCATCCAAGCATTGTAGGAACTGGGAATGTTTGGATTGGAGAAGATCTAGGGAGATATGATAGTTGTCTTTGAAAATATGAAGGACTTCTTAAGCCCTGAAACTGGTATTGAATTTAAGCTTATTATAATGAAAAGCTCTTAACAAGTTGAAACATTCAAGAAAATAATAGGACTGATTCTTATAGGTGATAATGAATTCCTCAGGTTTTTTTTTTAAGTGAAGATCACATGGCCCCTTGAAGGAGATGTAGAAGAACATTCTTTTGACAGTCTTGTTCCACTTCATGGTCTCTGAGATACCTATCAATTCTGTGATTCAGGCATTTGAAGAGTGCTCTCATTAGCCAGAGGCTCCTTTTTCTATATCAAGCTGACCTTCAAAGATCAACAGGGCCTAATATTCAATAATGTGCATTCAGGGTAGCCCTTTGTTCATACTTTTACTTACCAAGTTGTTATTGAGAAGTGGAGTGGGGTCCTCATCCCCCTCATTCCAGAGGAATAGTCCCAAGACCATGGCATCCAGGCACTTAAGTGGGAGCAATCTCTTAACTATCTGGATCATTCTCATAAAATCTGTCCATTTGAGTCTTGACCTTGGAAGTTGTGTCTTTTCTCTGTTTGCCAGATAGCAGACAAAGAGTGTGTATGTTTGTGTGTGTGTATGTGTGTGTGCATATGTTTGTGTTTGAGTGTGTGTGTGAATGTGTGTGTGAGTGTGTATATGTGTATGAGTGTGTGTGTATGTATGTATGCATGTGTGTGTTTGAGTGTGCGTGTGTGTGAGTGTGTATATGCGTGTGTGTATGTTTGTGTGTGAGTGTGTATGTTTGTGTTTGAGTGTGTGTGTGTGAATGTGTGTGTGAGTGTGTATGTGTGTGTATGCGTGTGTATGTGTGTGTGTGCATGTGTGTCTCGGTGCGTAGCTAGGGAAGCCGTGGGGCTGACCTCAGAAGGGGGGTGGATGCTGCTAAGAATCATCTCTGTTATTTTTTGTGTTCTTTGACCCTGCTTCTAACGGGTACCATCTTGGTGACCTTGGCCCAGTCACTCACCTTCTTGTCAGTAAGGCACTGATTGCTTCCTCAGATGATCGGCTGTCTAGCCATCCCTGTTATATCTTTTACTTGTGAATTTCTTTTTCTTTTAAAATCAAGTGTGGGAAATTAATGCCCAGAGAGGTAGTGACCTGGCCTGGCCAAGGGCATGCAGAGCGCCAATGACCCCCAGCAGGATGAGATGATGAAGGTTAACACAGAGATTGCAAATATTTAAAAAAAAAAAAAAATTAAGCAAAATTCAGAACTAAAGACGAGAAGCCGTGAAAAGGAACCTGCCACCTGAAAGTCCTTGGCCTCTTGCTATGTCTGGGTTAGTGCCGGTGCAAAAAGGGAGTTCACTAGATCAATGTGTGGTGAAAGAAAAAGGAAAAAAAAAAGGATTGAGCATTTCTCTGACGCCTGCTGTATGCCAAGCATTGCGCAAAACACTTTACAAACACTGGCTCATCTGGCCTTTTTAGCCCTGGGAGGTAGTACTGTTATTATCCCCATGTTTTCAGTTGGGGAAACTGAGTCAGGTAAGGATTAAGTGACTTGCCCAAGGTCACAAAGCTAATAAGTGCTAGGTGTTTGAGTTCAGATTGGAACTCAGGTCCTCCTGATCCCAGGGTCAGTGCTCTACTCACTACACCACCTAGCTGCCCAGAATTCCTTGGTCCATTCAAAGGAACTTCCCTGACTTTGACTTATTGCTTTATTTGTATAAATGAGTTTATTTGCTACTAAACATTTGCAGTGCTCTATTTGCAACATAATTAGTGCTGGGTCAGTCAGAATCATTAAACGTTAAGCATTTATTAAGCGCCTACTATGTATTAGGCACTGAGCCAAGTTCTGGGAATACTGAAAGGCAAAAATTATAGTCTCCTTTGCAGAGGGATGAGCCAGATCCCAGATCAGATATCAATGCCACACACAAGCCAGCCGTCTTTATGTATTACGTTACAACTACATACAACTCAGACATTGCCATTACAATCTTCCCGGCACCTGCTAAGTAGGCAAAGAGTTATCAACCAATCATTCAGCAAGCATTCATCAAGCTCTGTGTTATTTCCAGGGTGCTACCCATGAGCAAGGCAGCTAGATGGTGCAATGGATAGAGCATTGGACTGGGATCAGGAAGATGAGTTCAAATCTGGCCTCAGACACTTATTGGGTATGAGATGCTGGGAAAGTCACCTAATCCTATTTGCCTCAGTTTCCTTACCTGTAAAATTAGCTGGAGAAAGAAATAGCAAAACCTTTCAGTATCTCTGCCAAAAAAAGAAAAAAAAAAACCCAGATGGGGTAATGAAGAGTCAGACATGACTGAAAAGTAACTATACAATAAAGAAATGAAAGTTGTCAGACCCTAAGGAGGAAATACTAAGTTTGTGAAGTTGTGAGTTTGAAAAGAATCAAAGGAAAGTCAGAGGAGATTAAAATATTTTCCTTCTACTGACCCCTAGCAAGGAGGAGCAAGCAGCCACCTCTCCACAGCACCTTGACCAGAAAGACCAAGGAGAAAACATTTTGAGTTGCTGGTCAGGCTCCAGGGCAGCCATGACAGTTACCTCCATCACCAGCCACTCTTCCCAATGGGGTGCCAACAACACTGAGATCCTTAAGCTGTCTGCCTTCCCCCTCTATGAGCCCCCACGAGTGTCCATGGGTGAGAGGAGCCCATCTACCTCCAATGAACAGGAGGCAAGATGGCGAGGGAGGAGTGTCTTCAGGACCTGTGAGTGAACTGTCTTGGGCCACAGCATTGACTTTTAGCCCATTTGTCAGAAGCCTCATACTTTTGAAGTGGAGGTCACTAGTTGGGTGGGTGGGGAATCTGCTTTGTGGTGTCTGCTGTCAGTAGCCTCTGTATCCACGACCATATTAGTGACCTGCAAACCTGGGTTGAAGACACTCCGAAAGAAAATGGGTCAGCCATAGCAGTGCCAACCAAGAGGGCAGTGCGGGCCAAGGAAGATGTCGCAGACTTGGTTGTCACCACCAATCAAGGACTGAAGTGTATGGCCGGCCGCAGGGTCTTTCCCAGGCTGGAGGCCCTCTTGTAGCATGTCTGCCACAGGGGGCAGGAGGGCTTCTGCTGCTCCATCTACTTCCATTGCATGCACAATGCCTGGCAGAAAGGCTTGAGGAGCCTACAGATCTGGCATCATCCCCTGAGGAGGGATTGTGCCCAAGGTGGAGGCCTGTTGTCCTGCAGGAGAAAGCCTCAGTCAAAGAGGAGGCCCATCTGTCCAGGACTCTTGGGCTTGCTCTTGTCTGTTCTCCCTCACTCTCTTCTGGCAGAGAAGAATCTGGAAACAAGCACTTCCCTGACAACAAGCCCAAGACCCAGTTGTGTCTCATGGTTTCACTTCTACAGATGAGAAGTTCAGGGAGACTGAGTGATTTGGCCTGGCTCTCCCAGGCAGCCAAAGTCTCATTGGTCTACGTGTTTGAACCCATCTCTCGGCTGTCTGCAGGCCGGGAGCCCTACCCTGGCTGACTCCCCAACAGCGAGGGAAAGAACCCCCTCATTGCAGGGACCTCAGAGACCGTGGAGCCCAAACTTGGACTGCAGAAAGGAGAAGGCTGAGAGCCAGGAGAAAGAAGCCTGTGTCTGTGAACAAGCTGCATTTGGTGAAAAATGGCAGGCTTGGGTCTGCCAGACTCAGAAATCCCGCCTGGCCCCGTCTCCTCCTCCTCCGACCCTCTGCTGGGATTTTGGAAGCGGATACCCTTGCTTCCAGGTTTCCTTCATGTCCACAAACATGCCGTTACTGTCTTTGTCTTGGGCAATTGCGACCCCTGCTGTCTGAATGCTGTCATTGCATCTGCACATACCCTCGGCATGGTGGAACCCACAAGGCAATCCATAGCTTCAGGAAAGATTTTCTAAAGGGGGACATTCCAGGCCTTTTGATATGGATTTGGGGAGGAGCAGGCCTGAGACAAGGGGGAGAATTGGCCTGGACGCCCATTCCCTGCCCGGCCTCCTTACGTTCTGTCCCATTAGGTCATTAGATAGATGCCATAGCTGTAGGCAATGTCCATTGGAGGGAACATAAGCCAAAGATCTAGAGCTAGAAGGAGCCTACCTTAGAGGCCATCAAGCCCAGCCCTTCCATTTAACATATGAGGAAACTGAGGCTGAGCCCCAGAGAGACGAAGTAACTTCCCCAGGGAGAGATTTGAACCCATTTCCTCTGACCACAGAGCCCATGTCCTTCCCATTCACCACCACCTCCGTTCCAGGGACAGCTCTTGTCTGGTCACAGTAGTGGGCAGTTAATACACTTGGATGGCTGCCTGGTTCACTTTTCCTAGAGGAATTCACCTTCCTCTGAATCCGTGTTCTCTCAAAAGCCTTTGCTTAAATCGCTTCCAAGAGTTGCCTTAGTCCAGTGGAAAGGGAAGGGGCTTTGCATTCGAGGACGTGGGGCCCAGTCTAGCCTCTTGTTGTCTGGCACTCACTTTCCTCTTCTGAAAAATGATGGAGCTATATGGTCTCTGGAACACCTTCTAATATAGGATTTTGTGACTTTATTGATTTTATTGGGCAACTCAATGATGCAGTGGGTAGCACTCTCGATCAAGAGGCAGGAAGACCTGAGTTCATATTTGACCTCTGACATTGTAGTGTGACCCTGGGCAAGTCACTTAATCTCTGCCTCAATTTCCTCAATTGTAAAATCCCTCCTAGAGATGTGGTAAGGAATAAATGAGAAAATTGTAAAATGCTTACCACAGAGATTAGTTATTAGCTATCAGTTAGTTATTAATTATTATATAGTTATTATTTATTAAAATACATATTGATCTTGAAAGGCAGTGATATGTAAGGAAAAATGCTGCTTCTGGCATTAGAGTCACTGCCTTCTTAGCTTCTATTTTATCATCTATAACTATAAAATAAACATACCAACAGCTTTACTAATTAACTTTCAGGGCTATTATGAGACTCCCAAGTCAAAGCACCTGAAATCAAATTTCACTAATGATCCTTTTTACCCATATGACCTTGGTGAGGTCCCTTATGCTCCATGGACCTCAGTTTCCTTATCTATAATATGAGAGGATTGGATTAAATGGACCCCCGAGGTCTTTAGATCAAGGACCCCATGTATGCCAATAATTATATTTATTTTCTATAGAATAAATCCAACTCTCTTGGATTCAGTTATTTTCTGTATACAAACTATTCCTGGATCTGTATATTAAGATCTAACTTTTGTTCTGAGCTTTCATATTGTTGTTGTACAGTTCTATCTGGCTCTTTATGACCCCATTTAAGGGTTTTCTTGACAGAGACACTGGAGTGGTTTGCCATTTCCTTCTCCAGCTCATTTTATAGATGAGGAAACTGAGGCAAACAGGGTTAAGTGACTTGCCCAGGGTCACACAGCTATATTAATAACCCCATATATGCCAATAAATGTATAGAGATACTATATGCCAACTATTTTACAAACTTTAAAGGCTTCTAAAAATGTCAGCTATTAGGACTCCTAATACTTGTTCTCTGATGGAACCAGGCAAGAAGGGATCCAGTTTATGAGGCACCAAGTCTCCACGTAGTAAGCAGACCATTCTGAAGTTTAAAAATCCCATAATTCTGAACTTGGAAAGGTCCGAGTTTTAACACACATTTGAACTGGTCTGCCCTCTACCACACAAAGTTCTTTCTCAGGCACCATGCGAGGACTCGGCAAGTATCATATCCATTTTGTACAGGAAACTGAGACACAGAGAGGAGAGTAAGTTCAGTATAGCAACAGAACCATCACAGTCATCTTGTCCTCTGCTCAATTCAATCCGATAACATCCATCACAAAACATCATACATAAGGGAGGCTAGGTGGGGTAGCAAATAGAGCACTAGCCCTGGAGTCAGGAGGACCTGAGTTCAAATCTAATTTACACTTACTAGCCATGTGACCTTGGGCAAGTCATTTAACTCCAGTTGCTCCTCCAAAAAAAAAGCAAAAAAAAAAAAATATATCATACATAAACTAATTCTCCAAAGAATGTCAATACCTGGGCAAAGGACTATGAGACCATTTCTGACTCCTAAAAGTTCATTCACATAATCTAAGAACCTCACCTTGGGACATATGACTTAAATTATCTCATCTTATTTTTTATCTAAAAAAAAAGGGGGTAGTGGTATCAGCCTTACAGAATTTTTTTTTTTTCAGATGAAATGAATAAGGTAGGCTTTCGCAACACTGATCTCTCCTGATTCTTTTCCTACCTATTTGTCATCTCCTTTGCTGGATCTTCATCCAGGCCACTGTGGGTGCCCCCCAAGGCTCTGTCCTAGAGCTACCTCTCTCTGTACTGTCTCCCTTTGATGATTTCATCAACTATCTTGGATTCAGTTATTTTCTCTATACAAACTATTCCTGGATCTGTGTATTAAGATCTAACTTTTGTCCTGAGCTTTCACATTGTTGTACAGTTCTATCTGGCTCTTCATGACCCCATTTAAGGGTTTTCTTGGCAGAGACATTGGAGTGGTTTGCCATTTCCTTCTCCAGCTCATTTTATAGATGAGGAAACTGAGGCAAACAGGGTTAAGTGACTTATCCAGGGTCACACAGCTTGTAAGTGTCTGAGGCCAGATTTGAACTCAGGAAAATGAGTCTTTCTGACTCCAGGTCCTGCACTCTATCCACTGCACTACCTAATTGCCTTTCACATCACCAAATTCTTATTGGGCATCTCAAACTGGATGTTCTATAGAGATCTCAAACTCGACATGGTAAAAAAGAAACATATTCTCTTACCTCCAAACCCTCTCTTCTTCCTAATTCTCCTATTACTACTAGGCACCAATATCTTCCCTGTTACCCAGGTTGGAAATCTTAGTGTCATCTTAACTCCATACTGTTGCCAATTGGTACCAGGTTGGATGGAGGAGGAGTGGCAATTGAGAGTATGGAATTAAGATGACTCCAAAATTTCCAACCTGGGATTTGTCTTTTCTATCTTCAGAACACCTTGTTTCCTTTTCTCCACCCACATAGTTGTCCCATCTGGACTGTTGTAATGACCTTCTGCTTGGTCTATCTGACTCAAGACTCTCCCAACTCCATTTTATCGTTCACTCAAAGTGATTTTACTCAAATACATGTCTAACCATTTTATCTCCTACTCAACAAATTACAATGGTTGCTTCCAGGAACCAACTGAAACAAAACAACACAAAATTAAAACAAAAACAACAACTTCTGTTTGACTTTAAAGCCTTTTCTAACCTGGCCCTTTGCCTACCTGTCCATTCTACATCTACTTTCCTTCACTCCACATACTAAGTAACCCAGTTACACTGACTTGCTTCTGTTTCTCCCATATGATGCTCCGTCTCCCATCCCCATGCCTTTGCATCTCCCTGCCTCAGCTCTTCCTTCTGACTTTCCCTCCTTCCTTCAAGACCTAGTTGATTTTCATCTTCTCCATGAGGCCTTTCCTGTTCCTTCTCACCACTTTTCTTCCTCTGCCTTGTCTCTAACATTGCTTTCCATTATGTGGTACATATTTAGTAGGTACCTTTATTTCTATGTCGTTTCCCTCACTAGAATGTAAGCTTCCTGTTGGCAGGGACACTGTTTTTTGCCTTTCTTAGTATCTCCAGTGCTTAGAATAGTGCTAAGAATACAGTAAGTGATTAGTAAATGCCTATTGACCAACTTAAAACATGACAGAATTGGGAAGGGTGGGTAGTTATTGTAGAGCCTTCATAGCTAGGAAGACCTGAGTTCAAGTCTTGAGTCTGATACATACTGATTATGTGATCCTAGGCAAGTCATTTAACCTTTTGGTGCTCTAGGCAGATGTCTTTTGTTAATAGGGGAAGTTCCTGACATCAGTGAAACCACTATCCCATCCCTCTCCCCAATTCCAATGACTCTTGTTCTCATTTTTTTCAGTGGAGTTCAAGTCAAACTTATTTTAGAACAAGTCACTATTCCATTACCCTTTTGAGCCTTAATGCTCTGTGACCTATCATACAGGTAGTTCTTTAGTCATTTTTCAGTCATATCTGACTCTTCATGAGCCCAGTTGGAGTTTTCTTGGCAAAGATCCTGGAGTAGTTGGCCATTTCCTTCTTTACTTCATTTTACGGATAAGGAAGCTGAGGCAAACAAGCTTGAGTGATTTGTCCGAGGTCACACAAGTAGTAAGTGTCTGAGGCCAGATCTGAACTCAGAAAGAGGAGTCTTTCTGACTCCAGGCCCAGCACTGATCATTAAGCAACCTAGCTTTCCATTACATAGGTAGATCAAGCCATTGCTTTTTGAATTGAACATTAGCTTCATTGTTACTTCTGGTACCACCATCTTCATCATCATTATCCTCAATCATCTGCTATGTGAGGAAGCTTGGTAGAGTAGATAAGGATGTGGGTCCCCTCAGAGCCAGGAGGTCCTGGGTTCAAGCCATATCTCTCATACACAGTAGCTGTGCATCCCTGGGCAAATCAAGTAACCTCTCAGGGTCTCAGGTGACCCTCGAGGTTTTAAAGAGTTGCCTATCTGGAGGGGGGTGAAGAAAATTTCCAAGCTGAAAGTTCACTGATGGAATCATAAGTCTCCAAAAAAAGAAAAAGAAAGAAAAAACACTTACCTATCATACCATAAAGTTGCCCTGTATAACAGTGAAAATGGAAAACAGCAACAATTAAGAAATGAAATTGAATGCTATGAATTTATAATTAGCAAGTCTGCCCCTCAAAAAGAGATATAAGAAATAACGTGTCCCCATTCTTTTCAGGTGGTGGAGTGGGGTATGGAACACCATTACAACATCAGCCATTTTCAGTATGTTCGTTAGTTTTGCTAAATTGTGTTCTTCCTTTTTTGTTCTTTATTATAAATGAGGGTGTTAACTCTCTGGGCAGAGAAGGGGGAACAGGGAACGATACAGTAGGAAATGTGTTGTTCTTAAGTCATTTTGCAGTTGTGTTTAATATTTCATGACTCAATTTCAGATTTTCTTGGCAAACATGTTAGCATGGTTTGTCTTTTTTTTCCTCCAGCTCATTTTAGAGATGAGGAACTGAGACAAACAAGGGTAAGTGACTTTCTCAGGGACACACAGCTAGTGTCTGAGGCCAGCCACATCACAAAGACTCATCACAAAGATGAGTCTTCCTAATTCCAAGCCCAGTGCTCCATTCACTGTAACACCTAGCTGCCCTCAGAGGGAAATGTAGGCAGTATTTTTAAATATAGACCAATAAATATTTACTTAAAAATAAATGTTTCCTTCTATTGAACTACCTCATACTCATACTCCAACCTCATAGATTGTTTTTTCTTCACATAAATAATAGTCTAGCCTCATTTCCCTGACCCTATATTTACATAGTCATTTTGGTTTTTAGCCTGTACATCTCTAATTCATTTTCACGTAATTAATTTGGTCAGTTGTTTACAGCCCTTTGAGACACCTGGGGGTCCCATTTCCATCACTCTTCTAAGTGGATGAGGGTGTAATTTAGGACAGAAGCTTTAGCTGGCCATTTCGGCTTATGTGTGTATTGGGATAAGACCACCAGTGTCTTACCATTGTTGGCTAGGACTTGAAGCTTGGAGAAATTGCTGCAAGATGCTAAATATGAATGAACCACCAGGTGGTGCTCAAAGATGGAGCATTGCTCCATTCAAAATGAAAATGAAATCTCTGTTCTACTCAAGACATCCTCTGGACATGAGTTTATCCAGTGTGGTTCACTGAGGGAGAAATTCTGCATTTAAATCTGGGCATTTCTTAGCTTAGAATTCTCTTCCTTTGGAGACTGTGTTGTTGCTGTTCTGTCATGTCTGGCTCTTTATGACCTCATTTGGGGTTTTCTTGGCAAAGATTCTGTGGTTTGCATTTCCTTCTCCAGCTCATCTGACAGATGAGACAACTACAGTAAACAGGGTGAAGTGACTTGCCCAGGATCACACAGCTAGGTCAGATTTGAACTCAGGTTTTCCTGACTCCAGGCCTGACACTCTATCCACAGTGCCACTTAGTTACCTAATTTTACTAATGAGGAAACTGAGACAGGCAGTGGTTAAGAAATTTATAGGAGTCCCAGAGCTATAAAACTCCTGAGCTTGGATTTGAACTCATGTCTCGCTGACTCCAGGTCCAGCACTTTTATGTACTGCATTCCATGGCAGAACCTTGAATAATTTCAGGGAAGGTTAACACCCAGAATGGCTCTTAGAAAACTACTGATTAGTTAAACCTCCTTTTCCCTTGAGTGGCAAAACTAACACAGAGAAGGGAAATTACTTATAAAACGTCACACAACTTTTATAGCCTTTTATAATCTACATAACTACAGAAACTTTATAATCTATAAACAATAATAGCTTATGTTTCTTCTCAACTAAATAAATATACAAGGTATTCATCTTTGACAATGAGGAGAGAGTTCAATATCAGTTGGCTTTGAATCAGGCATTTCATATTTTCTGGAATCACTAACCAATCTTTAGTGCTGTCCATCTGGCTTTACTAAGGCCTGCTTAACTAATCCTTGATTCTAAGCCTGCTGTTCAGTGTGTGACTAGGAAAGCTCCTTTCACCTGGCAATGGTTTGTTCCTTGGCTGCCCTTTTCTAGGTGATCATAAGCAGCTTCTATCTCATTCTCTTCATCTTCAAAATGGGGGTAATTCTAGCTCCCTCCTCCCTACCTTGGACTTTTAAATATTGTCATTGTGAGCTATGCATGTTACAAACTGTCTTGGGCTACAGAATTGTGAGTTATTTTTTCCAGGTCAGGAATCCTGAATTGAACAACTGACAAGTTTGATGGGAAGATAGCCCCAAGAAATAATAACAATCAAGCAAATTATTATGCTACGTGTGTACGCGCGCGCGTGTGTGTGTGTGTGTGTGTGTGTGTGTGTGTGTGTGTAACATTCTGCTGTCTTGGTCTTCCTGCACACCCTTTTATTCATTCCACTTCTATTCAGTTTTTCATTTAGGTGATTCTTAAGGGAGCAATTTGAAGTGTAAGCAGAAAGAATAAATATCCTTGAGGTATCACAGACACACACACACAATTACAAGCACAACAAGCAAAGTCTGAGAGATGATTTAACCTGTTCTCCCATGTGCTTTCCACGAAATGAGAGATTGAGCTGTATTCACAACTACATAATAAGCTTGTTCATTGCAAATGGATTTCTTGTTCACGGTTAAGTTTCCATAATAGTGAAACCGATGGAGGTATCCATGACCCCTCTCTTTGGGTTGAGTCTGTTTAGATTCCTTCTTCTTCTACAAGTTAGCCTCCCTCCTTTTTCCAAATGATGAAACCTAGGATGGGGGATTGGAGGTCAGAGGTGGGAGTTTCAAATCCCAACAGCTGGTGAAAGAACACTCTGGAAGGATTAATTCCCTGCCTCAGCTGTACTAAGCATCCAGTGCCCATGAAGGACTCTGCCATCGCCTGGCACAAAATACAGACGTGAAAGACCTTTAAAGTAAAAGAGTGTATTGTATGTGTTAGAATTATATTGGGGGGAGTGGAGAGGATCTTTAGAGTAAAGAATGCCTGATATTGAGGAGATCCCAAAATTTAAAGTGTTAGAGGGAGCTGAAGCCTTCGAAAATTGGTCAAAGATGGGAAGCCCTTTAGGGGAGACTGGAGAGGAACCATAGAACATAGAGTGTCAGAGCTAGGGGGAACCTTAACACCACAGAATGTCAGAGCTGGGAGGACCTTAGAGCACAAAGTGTCAGAGGTGGGAAGGGCCATAGAACAAGTAATATCAGAGCAAGGACTTGAAAACATAGGATGTCAGGGCTGGGAAGGGCCTTAGAATAAGGATTACAAGGAACATTAGAGTAGAGAAAATCAGGACTGAGAGGGGCCCCAAAACACAATATTAGAATATTGAACTTAACATTGGAGATATAAGGGGACTAAATACTTTAGAAATGCCATGTGAATGAAGGATTGCCATCTGTAGATAAGACCAGTATCATTTCCAGGAAATTGGAGGGCCAGGTTTTAGTCTTGACAGGAGGGCTGGGCTGCCCCGGAAGTTTTCCTCTTCCCGGAAACTGGATAATCCTTGGTCAGAGATGCAGAGGTGAGGGTATTCCTGTTCAAGAGTTGCAGTGGATCCTTGTTGCAGACTCTGGGGTTCCTTCTACCTTTGAGAATTAGTTGATCTTGTAAAGAGAGAAAGTAACAGCTGAAAGTAACTTTAGCCATATTATTAGACTCAGAAAGGCCAATAAAAAGCACCTGGTTCAAGTGACTTCTTCCATTCTCCCTGACCTTTCCATCTCCCCACTGCCGGTTTACAAGCATAAGGAAGCATGGAAATTGGCCACCACCTAATTTTGTGGTAGTCTAGGTTTTATAAAAATATCTCTTACCTCAATGAAACCAATGTGGCTACTATTTCTTTCTTTTTTTTCTTTTGTTTTTTGGAAGGGGGAGGGGAGGGCAATTAAGATTAAGTGACTTGCCCAAGGTCACACGGCTAGTAAATGTTAATTGTCTGAAGCCAGATTTGAACTCAGGTCCTCCTGACTCCAGGGCCAGTACTCTATTCACTGCACCACCACCTTCTGGCTAAATGAGTTAACATCATTGATTCATGCTCTTATTAAAGGGATGAGCAAAGTTCTCATCTTGGCGAGAGGACCAGTCTCCCTAAGAGGACTCTAAGGAAGATCCTGGTGGCTTTCATACATCTTCTCCTTCCATCAATGTCTTTGTTGAACCTGTTCCTACATAGAAATTCATTAAGAAGAACACTTCAGCATATGTTTCCATTCACTTTAGGAGAAATGCCAGAACAAAATTGTTCTAACAGCAAATATATGAAAAAAAATGATCCAAGTTGCTAATAGCTAGGGAAAAAAAAAATTAAATTCACTGTAAAGCTCTCTCTCTCTCTCTCTCTCTCTGTCTCTCTCTCTGTCTCTCTCTCTGTCTCTCTCTCTGTTTCTCTCTGTCTCTGTCTCTCTGTCTGTCTCTGTCTCTCTGTCTCTGTCTCTGTCTCTCTCTGTCTCTGTCTCTCTCTGTCTCTCTGTCTCTCTCTATCTCTGTCTCTGTCTCTCTGTCTCTGTCTCTGTCTCTCTCTCTCTCTGTCTCTGTCTCTCTGTCTCTGTCTCTGTCTCTCTCTCTCTCTCTCTCTGTCTCTGTCTCTCTCTGTCTCTCTGTCTCTCTGTCTCTCTGTCTCTCTGTCTCTCTCTCTCTCTCTCTCTCTCTTTCTCTCTCTTTTTCTCTCATCCGATTGACAACGTTGACAAAAATGGAAAATGTCAAGTATTGGAAGGGCTGTGAGAAAACAGACATATTGACATAGCATTAGTAGGATTGTGAAGTGGTCCAGTCATTCATGAAAGCAATTCGAATCTATGCCCCGCAAACACCTAGTGTTATCACCACTAGGCCTATATTCTAAAAACATCTCTTTCCCCCTCCCCCATTATTTTTGAGGGAGAGGAGGTGGAACAGAGAGAAATGTATTTTTATTAAAAAAAACAACAACTTTGCTTTTTAAAAGAAAAGAGTGGTCATGGCAAAATGAGTTATCAAAAGAAAACTGTGAGTTTCAAGACCTGCCATAGAGAATAGGGAATAAACATCAGGCCTATAGTTTGACTTATATAAGGAACTCTCAGATGAAAACACTTCCTCAATTTCCTCAAAGAATAAAGAATAAAGTAATTACAGTCTTAGAGTTAAGTCTAGCACTTATGGGTAAAGTGACTTGATCAGGGTCATCTAGTCGCTGTATGTCAGAGACAAGACTTGAACCCTTGCTTTTCTGATTCTAGGGTCAGCTCTCTATTTATTATGCCTCTCTCTCTCTTTCCTAAAAGAAGGGATGAATCCTTACTCATCTTGAACTATCAGAAAGGGCCACTAGGTAGGCAGTGATGACAAGATTTATAAGGTGGTCAATCAACAAGCTTTCTTAAGCACTTTTGTGGTTGGGGATTTGCTGAGCACTAGAGTGGGGATACAAAGAAAGGTGACATTATTGTTCCTGCCCTCAAAGAATTCTTATTTTAATTAATCTAATCCACCCATGCATTAGCCCAGTATATAAATAATGGGTAGCCCTTTGGTCTGACACGTATTCCTATTGGTGCTGTAAAGTAAACCTTCCCAATATGTCAAATCAAATAAACCAAGTTAAAGAAAATTAAAAAGAAAAAAAAAAGGTTTCTTAAATAACTACGGTGTGCCAAGAACCGTGTTAACTGGTAGGGCTTCAGAAAGGATGTCACTCTGGCCATAACAGGGTCAGAACTCTCCCAATGTCCCCCTGCAAATAGGATGCATTTTGGGAGCTGGGGGCTGATTTCAGCGGCTCGTGTTTGGAGTTATTTCCAGTTCTTGAGGACAACAGGTCCCATCTGGAGTGCCCCTATTATTTGATTTGCAGTACTTAGCAGTGATTACTCCATTACTATCTAATTAAGGACTTTCCACTTTTTCTTAGAAGGGGTAATCACAGTTGCTACCTGCCTAGGCTTACCTAGTTCTGAGAAGGTGTGAAAATTCAGCAAGGCTTTCTCAGACATAGCCCATTTGAGAATTTGTCTTATTCAACCCTACACTTTTCTTAATGGGCTTTGCTTTTCTTTTTTGTTTTGTTTTGTTTTTCTTCCTTTATCTGTAGGTTGCATCATGAAGCAGTGGAGTAGGGAAGGTGGAACAACAGAAAGGTCTGGAACAAAAACAAACAAACACAAATAACAGAATAAAAGAAAGGAAGAAAACACATTCATAGACCAAACTGAGACGTTGATTCAGTCCAGAAATGTGGGAGCCATAGATGAGGAGCAAAAGTCACAGGGCCAATACAAGGAAGAATTAACCCTAATGCCTTTCACAGGTACTGTGAGCCATGTGGACTGTGCAGGACTGGGGACAGAGGTTGGCTTTTTATCTCCCCTGAATTCTTTTCCTGCTGGGCGGGGGGAATTCAATCCCGAGGTGAAAGTAAAAGAATTGAAACAATTGTATAACTCTAGTACTTCACTTAGCCTTTCAGGATTAGGCAACTTTATTTATACATATTTAGGGACTGCAAGAAGCATGTCCCAGGAAAGGAGATTTCAAGGTATAATAAGAGATGCATCACCCTTTTCCCCCTCTTTTTTTAAAGCTAGCATATATATGTAAACTGCATCTGTATATTTAGACAAATTATAACTTTCTCACTCTCTAAAATCATTGAGCTTTATTATTTTTTTTTTCCCTACCTATATACATCCTGAGCTTTGGGAGAAGTCTCAACATGTAAGCTGCCCACACCAGGATAAATGACCTTCTCCAAGGCTACTTCCTTAAATTGTTCTGACATTTTTCTCTGGCCAGCTGCTCACAGTGAGATAACGATTAAGTTATTTCATGGCTATTAAACGAAGCTGCATTCAAAATTGTGCTATGTTATATAATACCCGGAAGCCCAAAAGGGCCAATCATTGATTGGTCACTTGAAGATAGTAGTAACCCCAAACCCCGGAGGTATGTTTTAAAAAATAGTACTTTGATGGTTACTTTGTTGTTCAGTTGTTTCATCTGTGTCAGACTCCTCAAGACCCTATTTGGCATTTTCTTGGCAAAAATGCTGGAGTGATTTGGCATTTCCTTTTGGCATTCCTTTGAGACAAACAGGGCAAGTAACTTAAATAACTTGCCCACATCATACAGCAAGTGAGTGTCTGAGGCTGGATTTGAACTTGAGTTTTTATAACTCTTGGTCCAGTATTCTGTCTACTGCACCACCTAGATGCTGGTTATATATCCAGATGAAGAAGGTTGTTTTACAGGAATAACAGAAGAACTTGGTTCTCACTTGGTTCTCAGCTGTCCAAAAGTCTGCCTTCCACAAATATAGAAACTTATGATTGCTGAGAAGATTCCAAGACATATCATATACCTGAAAGAGACCTAAAAGATAATTCAGTTTCAGCACCTTCCTTCCTATTACTTTAGGATTTGGCCAACTATGCAATATACTTCAATGTCCCCTACTTGAATATGGGAGGCATGTAAGAGATTCCCTATCTTAGGAAAAGGAACAAAACTTTGCACTTAGAAAGCATTTGCTTTTAAATATTGGAGAAATAAGCAACAGACCCATTGCTTCTCCAGCCTATAAAAATGTTTTATATAAATATTTGGTTTATATATTTAATTTCATATAAATTTGTAGTTTATATAAATATGTAGTTGAGAAAAACAAAAAAAAAGTCTCCAAATATAAGGCAATTACTCTATTTAATGAATAAACTAACATATCTTCTGTAGATTGAATAAATAATACCTCATACACTTATATGTGTGATAACTTTTCAAATGTTCTATAGATGTAGGTATGATGGATAAAAGGATTAAAAATATTACTGAATTCACAGTAGTTTTTGACATGATCAATTTTCTTATTCAATAGATACTATTCTATTTTTAGTGTTGGTGACATTATGGGGAAAAACGTGATAAAATGTAAAGAATCATTGAAATTGAGGAAAATCTCCTATCTCTCTTCCTAAAGGGGTATTATGAAAGTGAATTCCACCTCAACAAAATCCTCACAAATAAGGAATAATCAAAGATTGAGATCTTGAATGGAACTCTAAGGACACCTAATACAATCCACTCATTATACAGATGAACGAACTGAGGCCCTGTGTTCCTGTCCTCTCCCTGTCTCACACGGTTGTGGAGGGGAGCATACTTTGTCAGTCTTAAACATTAAAGAATAGTATCAGAAGTTGAGAGCTTGAGGGAAGAGAAGCATCTCAAAAGTCTTTTGGTTTACTTCTGCTTTTTACAGAGGAGGCAACTGAGGTACAGGGAGTCTTAAGTCTTGCCCAAAGTCATACTGCTAAAATTTGAACCTGGGTCTTCTGACTCCAGCACCAATGCTCATGACCCATGTGATCTTGTCCAATTCACTTAAATTTTATGGAATTCAGTTTCTGAAAAATTAGGTCATTGGACCAGATAAGAATTAAGAATGCTTCTGTACTTGGCATTCTCAATTCTAGATTGTAGTGCTTGACATTCTGAGGCTTCTTATAGAGGTAATGCTTAGCTATTCTGAGTCCTGCCATAAGAGTTAGAAAAGAGGCATCTCTGGGACTAGAATGATCTCTTTCCCACTCTTCTACAGTGGCTGAAATTTATTATAAAATAAGATTTTGAAAATAACATTATTCATATATGCATTTATAATCTGTCACTTCCTGTGCCCCCTCCTCATTGAATTATGACAACAAAGAAAAAGAAGAACAAAGACCTCAACATAAACATATATAACTGAGCAAAACAAATCCCCACCTTGGCTGTACTGGCCAACGTATGCCTCTGCATATTAAGGGCATCCTCTCAGGCAAGAAGGTGAGTGCCATGTTTCATCTTCCATCTTCTAGACATGTACTTGATCAATGCATTGATCAGAGTAATAAGGTGATTCAAAATTGTTTTCTTGAGAATGTTGTTAACATTATATAAATTGTCCTTGTTCTGATCGCTGCACAATGTAATATTTCAGAATGGTCTTCCCATTTTTTTTTTTGAAACTACCTATTTCACCATTTCTTTTGGAATAATTTGGAATAATAATTCCATTACATTCACAAAATACAATTTGTTTAGCCTAGCAGTTCTCAACTTATGGGTTGCGACCCCTTTGGGGGTCGAAGGACCCTTTCACAGGGGTCACAGGGGTTGCCTAAGACCATAGGAAAACAAATATTTCCTATGGTCTTAGCAACTGAGACATAGTTCCTCTATCCATTTCCAGGTGGGTCTGCCCCCATGCAGATATGCCCACATATGAGTATTAAAGGGTCATGGCATTAGGAAGGTTGAGTACCACTGGTTTAGCCATTTCCCAATAGGAGGACACCCTCTAGTTTCTAATTTTTGTCCACTGTGAAAGGAGCTACTATAAATAGTTTGTACATAGTGGTTGTTTTTGTCTTTCTTTGATCTCTTTGAGGTATAGACCTAGTTGGGGTTGTCCTAGGTCTAAGACTATGCAAAGTCACTAACTTTGTGGGAATGGTTCCAAATTGCTTTTCAACTTGACTGACCTAATTCACAACTCTACTAACAATGGACAAATGTCCCTGTTTCCTACAATCCCTCTGACATCTGTGATTTTCCTTTTTTGTGTTCTTTGCCAGTCTGATGGGTGTCAGATGGAATCCCAGAACTGCTTCAATTTGCAAATCTCTAATTATACTAGTGAGATTTTTTTTTCCATGTGGTTGTTGATAACTTAGATTTCTCCCTCTGAAAACTACCTGTTTGTGTCCTTTTACTGGTTATCTATTGAGAAATGATCTCCATAATTTGTGGGAACTAAGGGAAATCTTTTGACACATGGAAGTGATGGCCTATTTGAGTATTTACCAGGAATGAGGGCCCCAGATGCACCTCTGTTTTGTAATTGATGGAATGTTGTTGGGTCAAATCACAAAAAAATAAGAACATAGGCAACAGGTCAAGACCCCCTTACTCCTATCCCTGAGAAGTCTTAGTAGGTCCATGAGAAAGTATTTCAAAGGGCCCTGTGTAACAGCAAGCACCCCAGCATACCTAGGGCGGCTGCTAGCACAGGTTCTTAGATCTGCTTTTCTAAAGGAAAGCAACTCAAAATGGGTTAACAATCTCACTTTAATCAGTCAAACATATATCATTTACCTAATTTAGGGGAAAAAATCAGCACCCGGAACTTCAGAGAACGCAAACACAAGTTACAAACACAATTTACAAGCAGATAGACAAACAGATCAGCAGACGGCTTCCAGCTCTGACCATTACATCAGTTACCTATTCAGTTAC
>JAQQSV010000872.1:44467-89033 GCA_028646515.1 Pseudochirops corinnae | reverse complement strand
GGGACACACTGGGATGGCTGTTTTGGGGCGGTGGGTGGGGGAAAGAGCGGGAGAAAATATGTAACTCAAAATCTTGTGGAAATGAATGTTGCAAACTATAATAAAATTTAAAAAAATAAAAAAATTTAAAAAATTTAAAAAAATAAAAAAATAAATAAATCCTTGTTCACTTGCCTTAACAATTAGCATTTATACAGAGCTTTAAAGTTTACAAAGCAATTCATAAATATTATTTTATGTTCGTAATCATCCTAAGAGGTAAGTGCCATTATTATCCCAATTTTATAGATGAGGAAACTGAAACTAGCAGAAGTTAAGTGACTTGGCTCAAGGTCACACAGATAGTATATGGTTGAAGACACATCTGAACTTAAGTCTTTCTAATACAGGGCAGCTAGGTGGTACAGTGGACAAAGCACTAGGCCTGGAGTCAAGAAGGCTCATCTTTCCAGGTTTGAATCCAGCCTCTGATATTTACTAGTTGTCTGACCATGGGCAAGTAATTTTACCCTACTTGTCTCAGTTTCCTCATCAGTAAAATGAGCTGGAGAAGGAATGGGCAAACCACTCCAATAGCTTTACTAAGAATATCGCTAATGGAGTCATGAAGAGTTGGACATGACTGAGTCACAACAAGTTCCTAACCCAAGGTCCTCCTCTTCATCCACTGTACTACCTAGCTACCTAATCATATTTAGCAGATGTCATGATAAAGACAAGTGGAAAGATCCCAAGAAACCTAAATCAATTATTACAATAGCCTCTTAACTGGTATCTCCCCTCTCCAATCCATCATCTACAATACTACCAAATTAATATTCTTAAAACTCATATTTGACTATGTCACTCTCCTGCTCAAAATTTATCACTGATATCCTATTCCTTCTGGAATAAAATCAAAATCCTCAGTCTAAAGTTTAAAGACCTCCATAGTCTGGCACTTACCTACTCCCAGACTTATTTCACACTACTCCTTTTCATATACTTTCCCTTCTAGCCAAACTATTACCAGCTATTATATGAACTCAACATCCCAAATCCTGGGTCTCTCTATGCCTTCTACAAACTAACCTTCATCCCTTGCAATGGATCCCCTTCCATGGCTCTCAATCCTCCCTTCAAGGTTCAACTCAGGTTCTACCTCTAGCAGGAAAGACTTTCCTGATTATCCCACCAACTATCTTTAGTACTTTCTTGAAATCAGAAATTAGTTTGCATTTACTAGTCTGTATACAGTCATATTTTAAGAGTTATCAAAATATTTTAAAAATAAAATAAATAACAGAGTTGTAAGTCTCCTCATGTTTCCCTCTCTCCCTTGAACATAAAAGCTCCTTAATGGCAAGAACTGTTTAGTTTTTGCCCTTGTTTTGCCAATACCAAGCTGAGTCACTTACAAATAGTAGGAACTTAATAAACTTTGGCAAATATTTGTGATTCTGTTCATTCAAGAACATGAGCATAATTTTTCCCATCAAATCAACGCCACCAAAATGGGATGCTACCTTTAAGTACTGGTTCATTTTATCTAAGGTCTTGAAATTAAGGATTGTTCTAGTTGATCTAAGCAATTCTCTTGAGACTACAAATTGCAGTTTAGATGCTGACAATCTAAATTGAGAAATGAAACTGAAGCAAAGGTGGAAAATGGAGCATGACTCATGATGAGGACAAAGATGCAGATGATACCTGTTCTCTACTCTACCACTGTAAGAAACACAGTAGCCTTTCTGATTCCCTACATAATGAAGCCAACAGGAAGGTTATAAAATCCATGAGTCACTCAGTCAGAGTAAGGACAACATTAGTATCCCAAAGCGCCTTTTCCAGCCAGCCAGAAGGAATTTTTATATTAAGGAGCTACCAATCTTCCCTATCCTCTCTCTCCACCATGAGTAAGCACCAGGCCTGAACCATAATTCACAACCAATATCTCAGGTATATACCCCCCTTGACTTGTAACCCCAACACCTGTATTCCTCTTAACTCAATTAAAAATTCCACAAAATTCCACTCCACCTTTCCCACATTGGATACCTGAACTCCATCCAGGGCCTGGGACTCGAGGCTTTGCCCCAAAGAACCATGTTCCTTTCATTTTTTTATCCACCCCCATTTCTACTCATCTACCCCCATCTCCACTCACCCACTCCACCCCCAACACAGCATCCTTCCTCCCAACATAAGTGGTAGAGAAGGTAGAACGCTGCCTTTTCCCTGAAAGTTGCTATTCAGAACCTGAGATTAAAACAACTACTTATAAGTTATAAACCATAACATCTCTAGGCCTCAGGTGTATCACTAGTAACACAGAGATCTTACCTGCCCTAAAGGTAAGAGGCTTAAACCAGAAATCTCAAGGTTCCTCTCAGTTCCAAGATTTATGGGAATGTCAATGGCTCCATTTCACAGACAAGGACAATTCACCTAGAAAGTCATTGGTAAAGATAAGAACTACACCTCAGGATTATAAATCTCATACAAAATCTCTCAGACTCACATTCAATCCATGCATCATTACTTTGTGCATAAGTATTCTAAGCTTAGGTAGGTGGCTTCCAAACCCATAGTACATTAGAAACAGATTAGAAGGAGGGAGTAGGGGTTATTGGCAATCATACTGATGGAAGCAAGAACTAATAAATTACAATGTGCAAAGAGAAAATTATTAAAAGCAAATACAAGAGATCAAAAAGCATCGTAAGTGAAGGTTATTTTTAAAGCACTTCTAATGCATGAAATGAGAGCTATGGACTAGACAAACTATACTCTCCAGGTCTATATCCACAATCCTACAAGTTCTTATGTAAGGTATGAATAATAATACCTAGAATTTATATAGCACCTATTATAGGCTGTGCTGTAAAAATATTATCTCATTTGATTCTCAAAACAACCCTGAGGGATAGGTGCTACTATTATCCCCACTTCACAGGTATGGAAACTAAGGCACCTCTTTCCACCAGCAGCTCTGCCTAGTTTGACTCAAAGATTCCCATCTCAGGATAAGCAGATCCCTTTTAATCTCATCACTCACTCATTCAAAAAACATTATTTAGCATAACGTTAAATCATGCAGTTACCTCAGCCCGGTAGCTCAGATGCCAGTCACACTTCCCTTGAACAGAAGGAAGGGGGACAGGATGGAACACTGAACTCCTCCCAAAGCTTCCTAGAGAGATGACAGGATTTGGACTTTGCAGCTCACCTTATTTTTCACCTACTGCCTTCCTTGGTTTTGTCTCCCAGGAACAAGAAAATGTTTACTGAACTGAATTGCACAAAGTCACTTAGTTGTTGTAGTATCTGAGCTAGTGATATGCCTAAGGTTACACAGCTAATGATGTAAGGCCAAATTTGAACTTAGATCTTCCTGACTCCAGGCCCAGTGTGCCTTACTTCCCCTACTACATAATATTATTAGGGAACTAAGTGGTTCCTTAGATAGAGCAGTAGGCCTGGAGGCAGAAAGATCTGAGTTCAAATCTCAGGTCAGATACTTAGTAACTGTGACCCTGGGGTAGTATTTAATAATGTTTGCCTCAGTTTCCTCATCTGTAAAATGAGCTGGAAAAGGAAAGGGCAAACTACTCTAGTATCTTTGCCAAGAAAACCCCAAATGTGGCAGGACCCCACTGAATAATAACCAAAAGTAGGGAAGGCTAAGTGAGATTTCAAAGGAGTTCTAACCAGGACAGTCCAACTCCATTTCAAAGAGCATTTCTTAAGCTCTCACAAAGTACAAAACAATGAGGATTTTTAATCCTTTTTGGTCTTTTAAATAAAAGGACCACAGACACATAAATGAATCAAACAATCAATGCAAAGTAATTAGGAAGCACGAACAGACAAAAGCCCCTTTTAGGGGTGGTACATACAGATTTCAAGGACAAGAGATAAAGAGAAGGTGCATTTAAGATATGAGAGCCAATCTGAATTACCTACAGCCCATCTACCTAGAGAAACATTCTATGAGGACATGCCTATCCTCTCTCCATTCCTAAGCCCACATCTTTCCCCCTTTAACCTAACTGAATAATCAGTGAATTTACCTCTGCTTGGACTCCAAGGTGCATCATCACCTTTTGTCTTTTGTCAAGCACATCAGGCAACCAGTGCACAGAAGTAGAAGTTCTTTCCTTTTCCTACCTTCCTAAGTCTCCCTACCACTACTCTCTCTTGAATGGGCAAAGTAAGAAACGGGAAGAGGGCTCTGCCTAAGGCCTCATATAAAATTCCTTACAAATCTTTACTTAGTTTACCACCAACCAAGCTGGTATAGTCCTATATGGACAGTTATAAAATAGCCTAGAGACTCTTGTGAAAAGGTTAATTCACCTTCCCCAGGTTTCAATGAATGAGCTCTTTATCAGGCAAGTACTTATCTTCCATCTCAGAAGAAAGTTAATGTAAAATTCTTTTGTATTGAAAAGTAAACAAAATACTAGCCATGTGACCTTGGGCAAGTCACTTAACTCCAACTGCCCTCCAAAAAGCTTAAAAAAGAAAAGTAAACAAAAAGAAAGTGGTCTTAGGTGAGACAAGTCCTTCTTAGAAAAGAAATCAGAATCCGAATCCAGGTTTTCTAACATTTTAACTATACTTTCTCCATTGGATGGCTGTTTTTGCTAATGAAAAGCTCTTCCGTTAGAGGAAGTAAAACTACTGTATGTAAAGTAAGAAGTTAAGAAGTTTAGCTTTGGAAATCCTTCACTTTTGACAAGTAAGAAAATTACATTTTCTTCTTCAACTAAAATATTCTTTATATTTTAACTGGTACTCTATTATTTAGAAAGACATTAGGTTAGCTCAAAGACAGGGAACTATCTTTTCCCAAATGTCAAAAGAAAACAAAGAACACAATAAGACTAAATGATCTCTGTATTATATCACATTTATTTTTGCTGTTTAGTCATTTAGCCATTTCAGTCCTCTTAGTGACCCCATTTGAGGTTTTCTTACTGGAATGGTTCACCATTTCCTTTCCCAGCTCATTCTATCAATGAGGAAACTGAGGCCAACAGAGTTAAGTGACTTGCCCAGGGTCTCACAGCTAGAAAGTGTCTGAAAGTGGATTTGAATGCAAGAAGATGAGTCTTCTTGGTTCCAGGCCCAGCACTCTATTCAGTGAGTTAGTATCAAGGGTTTAGCTACATCCAAATGAAACACATTACTAGAGATAAAATGTTCTTTTCTTGCTTTAACTCTAACTCCCTTTCACTTAAACTCAAAGTCCACTCTTCATCTCAACCAGCATACTCTATTTGCAATAGTTCCAGAAGTCAGGAGGTCTTCAGAACACAGAAATCCACCTGTGTTCAAGTTAATTGTTAATGTATCTGCTCTACAACTAAATACCAGCTACATGTAGGTTTAAAGAAATCTCTTCACAGCTGGGAACTGCACTCTGGCCTCTTCCAGCTGTCTTATTTTGCTCAATACTCTGTCTTTTAAAAGTACATGACAATGGGATATAAGCTATCACCACTTTATACATGCCAAACATTAAAAACTTTACTGATGTTGGGAAGTATCAACTGTTATTGCATTCTTAAATTCAAAGATAAACATCTACCATGTTGAACTAAATCCCATAACACAGTACATTATTATGAAGTGGTGCTGAATGGTCTTTGTAACATATTTTGGGGTGATATTTGTGGCATAGTTGTAACTTCAGTCTTGTGCATGATCAGTTTATAAAATCGATTTAATTCTGTTCCTTCCCTCCCCCCCCCATCTGTAAAGCATTAACTCTGTTTCTCTCCTTCCCCCAGATGTATTGTGCCTTCCCTGCCCCCAGCCTAGAGGTATTTCCTGTGAAACCATTTACTCTATAGCTATGATAACGAATTCTTTTAAAGGCACTACCTCCTTTTGTTCTAGTAAACAAAACTCATCCATTTGCAAATCTGGATGGGTACATCTCATTTAATTTGACCTCAAATCTGACCGCTGGTTGACTTTATGACATTTCAGGGCTAAAACCACACCCTCTCCATCCCCATCCCCTACACCCTGATGTTTCTCCCAGTGAATTATGGGTAAAACACATGCGCAGTTGATGTGAAGGGTGTGTGTCCCTTTAAGGATTGGCCACTCCCTGGCTCCTCCCGAGTCCCTCCCTAACTCCACCTCTGTACCCCTAATTAGCCTAATGAACTTATGATTGACAGTCTTAGGTCTTAAAATCGTGTTTCTACCTCCTGCTCTTTGCAGGTAGGTTTTTTCTAGCCGGTCGTCCTTCTAGACCCCTGCCTGCTGCAGAGCATCACACTTTCAGGCTTTCCTTGACCCCCACCCCAACCTTGCACCTTGCGAGCTTTTGCTAGCAGATCTCCTTCCCTATCTCTTTTGCCCTTGTGTAACAATAAACTTTTATAAATCTGCCAAAGAACAGCTGAGCCTATAATTCTTTTCAGACGCTGAACCTAGAAAGGATTTCTCATTAGAAATCCCCTAAACTTATACCTCATCAATTATAATCATGTGGCAACAGAGTGAATCAAATTATATCTCCTAGAATAAACTGCATGTACATAACTAACCAACATTATATGATAGACATTAATTAGTACAATTCCCCAAAAATACTATTATGAAGGGATTCCACTGTATTAGCAATGCATGACTTCAAGTTACCTTGAAAAGCTTCTCAGTAAAACAACTTGTCAATACTGACAAACGTTACCAATGACCATAAATCACATTATCATGACAAGTACCTCTCCTCTGTGAACTGGGTGCTAGCAAACTTATAAAAAGCTCAATTTTAATGCTACAGTAGCTATAAGTATAATCAATTAAGAAGATATATCTAATGGGATTAAAATTAAATTCCAATCATGACTGGCAATAAAGTTTTGCAAAAGCAGAAAGACTAAAGTATCTTTGGGAGAAAGATCTATAAATTGATAATTATTTATTAAGCTTGATGCTGTGTAGTATGGCAGACCCTAAATATAAGACCACAAATGGAAAAAAAAATCTCTGCTCTCAAGGACCTTACATTGTATCCAGGAGACAATATGCACATGCAAGTGTCAAAAAAACAAACATAGTACACACAGAATGAATACAAAACAAATCAGTTCATTTTTGTTAGTAAAGAAAAGTACAAATCGGGTCAAATCAGGACCAGTGCTGTGGAGGACGGCGTTTGAGCTGCATCTTGAAGGGAAAGCTGGAACTTGTGGGGCGGAGGTGAGGATGGAGTGCGCCACAGGTGTGGGGACACTTGCTGCCAAAGCACCGAGTAAGGAAATAAAGACTCAAGCACGAAGGACAATTTGGCTAGACATCAGAGTGTGTGAAGGGAAGGATGGAAAAAAAGGTCAAGGCTAAGTGACGAAGGGCTTTAAAGGCCAAAGGAAGAAGTTTATATTTTATCTGGGAGATAACTGGGAGTCACTTGAGGTGAACTGAACGGATTGTCATGATCAAATCTGGATTTAAAGAAAAGCACTTTGGAAGCTGTGGGGAAAGAAGCAATGCAACAAAACAGAAGGCAAGGGTTCAAGTGAGAGGCAATAGCCTGAACTAAAGCGAGCAGAGAAAAGAGGTCTAATGAACGAGATGCTATGGAGATAAGACTGAATAAGATTTGACAAGATAATGAGGTATGTAGAGGGAGGGAAGGACGAATTAAGGGTGACACTGAGGGGTGTCAAGCACAGAAACTAGAAGAACAAAGGTGCCCTGATAGGAATAGAAATTTTTAATACAAACTCAATAAAACAGGAGGTTTTTTGTTTTTCTTTTGTTGGAAGGGTACATGTCATGAAAGGGGGTATTAAATAATTACTTCCATTTGGAACATGCTGAATTTGAGATATCTATGGGACAGTTAGTTAAAATGTCTTATGGATAGTTGGTGCAATGGGACTAGACCTCAGGTAAGAGACTAGGGCTCAACATATAGATTTTTTAAGGTATATGCAAAGGAACAATGATTAATCCAGGAGAGCCAATGAGGTAAACCAAAAGAGACCATAGAGAAAAAAGAGAAAACCTTTACTTTACCCTACCATTCCCCCTCAAGGCATCATCTCTATTTCTTTCCTCCTTAGCATAGCCAAACCAATAGAAAAAGCTGCAGTTATGCCAATAGTGTTTTCCTGACTCAGCTTCCTCCCCACATGCTACCTGATTAGCCCCAGTTTCCCTAAGGCACCTTCCTGGTCTAGGAACATAAAAAGTCCCAGTCTCGTGTAGTTGGGACCTCTCAGACTTAGTGGGTGCCTGGGACCATGTGAGTCACCCTATCCTGAAAATGGTTTGATGAGTTTCCCGATGGAGATGATAGGGATCAAGTCCAGAGAAGGAAGCTATATACCACTGCATCCTTATCATATATAGTCTTGCTGTGTTCAGGCAAAAGTAAAACCTCTTCCTTTACTAAATGTTCAGCAAATTCCAAGCGCCTCATTCTTTCCCCATATCAAACTTGAAAGGTGCTGGCTGTAGAGCCATGCCTACAACAGATGTCTCTATTCCTTGCTTCTACTTTCTAACCTCCCACTCACTTTTCAATCCTTTGCAATATGGTTTCCATCTCCACTCCTAGAATAGTTCACTTTAGGTCAGAAATGATCTTTTTATTCCTAAATTCAATGGCCTCCTCATTATGAAGCATTGGACCCTTTGCCACCCTGCCCCTAGACTTTCAATTCTTTCTATAACCTAAATTTTTTGTGCCACGTGCTATGTCATCATTCTCTTCCCATCCGACCACTCCTCAATCTCTTTTGGAGGATTCCTGCACGGTCTATCTGAGGAGCCTGTGCTGAACCTTATCCTTTTCTCTCTATAATACTCTTTCTCTTATTGATCTCATTACCTTTCACAGATAAACTATCCTCTCTAAACAAATTATCCCTAGTTTCTTCTCTGTAGCTCCAAACCCATATTTCCAACTGCCTACCAGATATCTCAACCTGGATATCCCAAAAGCATGTCAAACTCAGAACGTCTAAAAAAAACCCTCACCTTTCCTTCTATCGTCAGTTGTTTTGTTTTCATTCTTTTCAGTCATGTCCAACTCATGTCCAACTCTTCAAGCCCCATTTGGGGTTTTCTTGGAAGAAATGGAGTGGTTTGCCATTTCCTTCTCCAGCTCATTTTACAGATGAGAAACTGAGGCAAATGAGGTTAAGTGACTTGGCCAGGGTAAGCTACTACGTATCTAAAGCCAGATTTGAACTCAAGAAGATGAGTCTTCCTGATTCCAGGCCCAGAACTCTGTCTACTGAGCCATCTAGCTGTCTTCTAAACCCATGCCTCCTCCTAATTTCCCTATTTCTATAAAGAGCA
Organism: Pseudochirops corinnae; assembly: GCA_028646515.1. Lineage (NCBI taxonomy): Eukaryota > Metazoa > Chordata > Mammalia > Diprotodontia > Pseudocheiridae > Pseudochirops > Pseudochirops corinnae. The sequence continues at coordinate 79,721 of JAQQSV010000872.1, read as the reverse complement.
CCACCATTCTTCTGGTGAGCAACATACACCGATAAGATCTGATCAGTTAACAAGTCTCACACCTCCTTAACATCTCTCACATTATTCCTATTATCTTCACTCATACCACAACACCCTACTTCAGATCTTTCATCATCTCACATGGACTATGAAAAGTCTCCTATTTCATTTCTTTGCACCCAATCTATCTCACAGAGCTGCCAAAGAGATTCCTATTGTTTTCAGAACAAAATATAAACTCCTCTATTTAGCAGTTAAGGAATGCAAAATCAGATTACAGCCTGCCTTTCTAGGTTGATTACATATTAAGGCTCTTCACATAATCCATGCTTCCAACACAATTTCCTGTTGTTCCGCAGACAAAATACTCCAATCTTCCATCTCCATGCTTTTGCATAAGATATTCCAAAGCCTGAAATGTTCCCCTTCCTCACTTCTGCTCTTAGCACCCTTTTCAAGGCTTAGTTCAAGTCCCATCCATCTCCTTTAAAGATCTTTCCTTATTCTCTAAGTTTTTTAATGCACCCACTCATCACTGCATTTTATACACACAGACATACACATACACATGCACACGCATACACGCACATGTGTGTGCACACACATGCAAATGCACAAGGTACGTGGATTACCTGAGAACATGTTGTTTTGTACCTCAAAATTATTCATGGAAATCCCTGAAGATACTAATAAAAGTATAGTGTCTTTAAACAGCTGCAGACCACAAGAGACGAGAGTTCTTTTTAGAAGAAGCCCCTCTGACTACTAGGCACATATCTTGGTTTAAGACCAAGGAAAAGATTTGTAAGTAAAAATATATACAGTAATTCTGTTGCAGGAAAGAATCAAAAATAAAGTGGATATCCAGAAACTGGTGAACACTTAAAACTGAAGCATATAACTGCAATGAAGCATTGTTCATGCTGTAAGAAATGACAGGCCTACAGAACACAGAGAATTTTGGCAAGATTTGTATGAAATGAAAATAAACAGAACCAACAAAATAACTTACATAATTATCACAATATTTTAAGGAAAATAAAACTCTAGGTGACTTTAAAACTCTCATGAACACAGTCATCAATCACCACATATGAAGACTGATGATGAAGCCTGCCTCCCATCTCTGGTAAAGGAGTGAATGTCCATACATTCTGATCCAGAGGTTCTACTGCTACACACCAAGGAGGTCCATTGATATAAAATAAGTCTCCAAACACACTAAAATATTTAGAGAAGCACTTTTAGTGCTAACAAAAAACTGGAAACAAAATCTAGACCCATCAACTGGGGATAGCTAAACAAATTGTGGTACACAGATAGAATGGAATATTCATACTATTAAGTCCAAGCAGAGATCTTAAAATCAATACATACAAAACAGAACTCATTATCTTTCCCCCAAAACCTTTCCCACCCCCACCTTCCCTTTAACTACACAGGACAACACCATCCTACCAGTCCCTCAGACTTAACCTAAACTGTCATCCTGATTTCTCACCTTCTCACCTCCCATCTGCAAGCTATTGCCAGCGCCAGTTGATTTCACCTGTGCAACATGTCTCATTAGTCTATTCAGGACCTTATCACCTCACACATTAATTATTTTAATAGTCAGCTGGTGGGTGGGCCCGTCTCAAGTCTCTTTTCACTCCAATTCATCCTCCATTAGGTCACTAAAGTTGCTTTCCTAAAGTGCAGGTCTGATGATGTTACCACTCAAATCAATAAATTCCAGTAGCTTCCTATTGCTCCCTCCTACCTTTCCAATCTTCTGACACTGTACTCCCCTCCACATACTCTTTGATCAAGTGACACTGGCCTCCTGATTGTTCTACAGACACTCCATCTCTTGGCTCTGGGCATTTATTCTGGCGTCCCCCCATGCCTAGAATGCTCTTCCTCACCTTCACCTGATGGCTTTCCTGGTTTCCATTAAGTCCCAACTAAAATGCCATTAATTATAGAAAATCTTTCCTAATCCTTCTTAATTCTACTCCTTTCCTTTGTAAATTATTTCCTATTTATCCTGTATATAGCTTACTTTGCATATATTTGTTTGCATGTTGTCTCCTTCATTAGACTGTAAGCTCTGTGAAGGTAGGAAGCCTCTTTTTGTATTCCTAGTGCTTAGGACAGTGCCTGTCACATAAGTAGGTGCTTAACAAATGTTAATATTGATACTGAATAAATGACTAGTCAAGACAATGAGGGAAGCTAGATAAGAGGATATCAGGGAACAGGGTCATATAGTTTTTAACCTTTCCAAATGTCTTCTTATTTAATATATTCAATATATTACAAAGACAGTATTGTCAGCTTCTTATGCTCATTTGAAATATCAAATTTCAGTCCACCCAGAAGTCAATCAATAAGCATTTATTAACCACCTACTATATGCTAGGCACAGTGCTAAGTGCTGGGGATACACCCCCCCCAAAAAAAGGTAAGACAAGACAGCCCTCAAGAAGCTTACAATCTGATAGAGGAAAACAAAACACAAAAGGAAGCTGAAAAGTGAGAGGGATGGAGAAGATACCTCTCCTAAGTATAGCAGCATAATAAAAAAGTCAATCAAACAAAGTCCCAAAGCAGTGCAGCCAGGTAAGAAAAAAGGAGCTGCCTGAGTGTCTCTCTTTGAAGCTCACAGTCCCATCCTTCAAATCAGAGAGGCAGAGGGGGTAGCAATGAGGTGGAGTAACAAGGCTGACAACATCTTCCCAGATGATGAAGTTATCTCAATAATGAGCTTTCTGGGACTAGTGGAAAAAAAAAGACAAGTCTCACAAGTAAGGTGAGAAACGAAGAGATTCCTGAGTAGCTCTCTCCTTAAATGAAGACTTGGGAGTTCAAGGCCCCACCCTCCAAAGCAGAATAGCCAAGACTTATAAAAAAACCTGAGTCTTCACATCACTAATTACATTTCCCAGTTTTTTCAGTCCGCATGGAATGCCTTAATGAAAAATTGTTTCCTTTCTTTAAGTATCACAGAATGAAGAGATCTAAAAGACCACTGTTCTGACCCTAATGTTATCTAAAGTCAAATGTCCAAGTACCATGAACTGCTAGACCCCATCTAAGCAATGTCCCTAAATCAAGAAGGTAAGAAAGAAAATCATCAGGTCAAATCTTCCCTAGCAAGGATGAATGAACTTGAAATCATTAAAAGTATTCATGCCCTAATAAGCGTAACCGAACGCTGTACAATTTCTAACAGCCAAGCTTGTCTCCAAAAGAGTTTTAAGAAGCTGACCCACAGGTGAAGGATGACATGGGTGCAACACTTGAGTAATGTGTTTCTGCTAAACTTTTCTCAGCCTCTTCTCTATCCTCTGTGTTCCTCTGACCCAGACCAGCCAGAAAAGGGAAACACACACAGAGGAACGATCATCCAAGCACAAGATGTCAATAAGAACACATGCTCAGTTTTCATACCTATCACCAAAATTCCCAAACTTCCAGGAGCATAAAAATATAAGAACCATACAGTTTCTCCCCATACACCACTATAAACTAGAATTAGTTTCCATTCCAAAGAAATGATTTGCTAACAGGTTACCAAAACAAAGGCTCTGCTAGGATAATCCATTAATCCCCTTTTGGTTTGACATAAATGAATTAGAAGGAAAAAAGAACTTTCACATTTCCTTTCCCAAAACAGCTAAAATTTACATGTACGTAAATATTCTTTGTTCTTTCTGTAAAAATGGTAACAACATACCTATTTTCACAATTATTAAAAATCAGAAAGAAATTTCAGATTACTGCAACAAATAAAATCTTGTTAATTTTTTAAAAGTCTTCATTTTACTTTCTTCCTCCACTCTCCTACCTATCACACCTGGAATGGAGTCCCTTTTACCTCATAACATTTGCTAAAGACCCTTCCCTTCAAGCTTCAACCTGGGTGCCAGCTCTTTCATGAAGGATCATTCCTCACCTGCCCTCCAGAAGTAACCACTTCCTTTGCAACTTTTTCACAACATTTTTCTTGAATCTCTCTCGTTGGTATTTTTCTCACAATCTTAAGTAAAATCTATTAGCACTTCGGAGACAGGGTAACCTTAATCTAGAGGGCCTACCATAGTGCCACACAAGAGAACTAAAGTAAATTAATTTGTTAACTTGAATAAAGAAGTGCCAAAATTACTAGAAAATGGACCCAAAACTTTATTAGCAGGTCTTAATCCTAGGTAACCAAGAGAAAAACATCCCCACAAAAATCCAAATCTTCCATACTTCCCTACTGCCTATTAAACATAATATGAACCCTTTAGCCTAGCATTTGAGGTTCTACATGATCTAGCTCCAATTTACTTTTATTTCACACAACTCCCCATTACCCTACTTTACTCAGTCAGTCAATAAGCATTTATTAAGTGCTTACTAAATGCCAAGTTTAAGGGTTCGATTTACAAAGAAAGGCAAAAAAAAACAATCCCTGCCCTCTGTAATGGGAATGGGAATTTGAAAGATCTTCCCTGTTCTTTAGTAGACCTAGAGGGAATTTGAAGATCTTCCCTGCTTTGAAAGTAAACTTTGCCTCCTAATAGGCTGAATGGAATCACATGGAGCCTGTGATGGGAGAAGTTTGCTGAAGGGTAAAGCAGAGCCCACAGGAAGCTAGGAGTTAGAGCTAGACTAGACAGCAAGCAGAGAGGGCGCTCAGGCAAGGAGTCAGATAGGCTCCTGAGTAAATATTGATCTAATGTTGGTTTGTGAGAAGGCTAAAGGATGTTGTTATGGCTTGTTAATTTCTTTACTACTATGATGGAATCAACTTTCTGGTTTAGGGATTTGGTTTTCTGGTGTCTAAATAAATGCTTTGCTTCTGTCCTTTACATGGAGAGTTTGTTATATTTTGTGATCAAGGACCATGTGGGAATATTTATAGTCACGGTCTTTATCATGATCGTGGGTATTGTGAGTATTGCATTGGCACTACACCCTCAAAGAATGTAGTCTATAAGAGGGAGACAACATGTAAATAACTAAGTATACACAAGACAGTGAAGACATAAAGTAATCTGAAAAAAGTGGCATTAACAGATGAGGGAACCAGGAAAGGAATCCTGCAAAGGTAAGCTCTGAATTAAGTCATAAAGCAAGGGAAACTGAGAAGCAGAAATGAAGGGTCAGAGCACTCCAGGAATGAGAGTCAGTCAGTGCAAAGGCAAGCAGAGATGGACTGTCCTGTTAGAGAAAAAGCAAATAGGGCAGTGTATTTAGATTATACAGTTTGTGGTGAGGAGTGAAGTGTGAGAAGATTGAAAAGGTAGGAAAGGGGCCAGATTATAAAGAACTTTAAAGACTTGAATGTGTAGGAAATGGGGAGCCACTGGAGCTCATGAGCCCAGGAAGGATGACATCACTCTGGCAGTTGAATGAAGGAGAGTTTTGAGTGAAGAGAAATTTGACACACAGACAACAGTTAGAAAGCTACTGCAGTAGTCCAAGGGAGAGGTGATGTCCCAAACTAGGATTGTGACTGTAGAGTAGTAAATATATACAAGAAATGTTGTAAAAGTAGAAATGACAAGATTGGCCAATATACTGGACATGTTTTCTGAATAAGAGAATAACAGCAAGGTTATGAACCTAAGTGACTGGAAAGATGGTGGTATCCTTAATAGTAAAAGAGAATTTCAGGAGGAGATATGATTTTGAGGCACAGATAATGAGTTCTATTCTGAAAATGCCAAGTTTGAGATGTTCCAAAAGTGATGACAGCTTGGGAGAGGGACTAAGGCTGGTTATGTGGATGTGGGAATCATCTGCATAGAGATGATAACTATATCCCATGGGAGCTGATAAAATAGCACAGAAATAGAAGGAAATACAAGAAAGTTCGGGATGGAGCCTTAGGGGAATGCTCATGGTCAGTGGGCATGACACAGATGACAGGCCAGCAAAGCAGACTGAGGAGTAATTGGACAGACAGGAGCAGAGCCAATCTTCTATCAATGTTAGCACAGTTCCTGACACACAGTCATTGCCTAAGAAGGGCTTGTTACCTTGCCTCTAACTAAGTCCCCACCAGCTGTGTTCTCTCCAATTTGGGGGAATCTAGTAACTAATATCCCAGTTGCATTTAACCGTTTAAAACTTTTGCAAAGGTTTTTTTTTTTAAAATAACCTCAAAGATATACCAAGAATATACAAATATTTTCTCCAAAACCTCAGGGACATGATTCCCCTTAAATCACCTTGGTCTCTGGGTGATGGGGAGATGAGATTCACAGGTTAGCTCAGTTCCCACATAGCATTAATCCCACCAAGTCCAAGTCCCAAGTTGACAGTGCCAACTGTCTACAGGCTACATCCCTGGATATAGCTTCAGGTCCTATTCCTGATTTAGTAACTTCAAAATTATGCCTCTGTTGCTCAGTCTCTTATGTATTATCATGAAAGTAATCAGTAGCCAGGGCCTCATTGGCTTAGGATATCAAACCAACTGCTCTTGGCCTTTTCAATCTGGAATATCCCTCCAAAAGGCTGCCCCTTTTTCCCATGGATGAGTTCCTCCTGGGACCTCCATTTTGTGGAAGGGACCATGTCAGCCTTCATTTCCCACTCAGCAATGTTCCTGACTTCTATACTTAAAACCATGCCCCTTCATCCTCTTCCATCTCTTCTTTCAGTTCTCTTTCATGTATTATCTTTCTTCCCTTCGAATATAAATTCCTAGAAAGCAAGGATTGTCTTTCTTCTTACTTTTGTAAAGTACTTTTGTTTTGCTTTTTATTGGTAGCCCAGGTTTAGCACAGTGCCACAATACAGTAAGCAATTAATAAATGCTGGCTTCCTTCTTTCTTCCTACTTTCCTTCCTTACTTCCTTTCATTTGTGTGGGCTAATTTATAAATGAGGAAACAATCCAAGTAAAAGTAATTTATTATCTAGGCAGTCAGAATAAATGGGCTGGTAGACTCCCCAGTTCATCCAAAAATCCTGAATACAGAGTGAAGTAGATTTTTATACATAAAAATTACTCAAATAAGATCAATTAATTATAATAAAAACAATTAACTAGAATACAAAATTTAGTAATCTAATTTCTAACTGGAGGATAGATTAGGGACTTTACAAGTTGGGGGGGGGAATTAGTAGGTATTGGGGTCCTCTATTGATAAAAAGATATTGATTAATTGCATCTACCTGTATATGTGAAACAACAGATGGAGGAGAATATATGTGACAGCACAAGATGAAGTCAGTGTTCATAAGATAAAATCTGATTGGTCCTCTTGATTCCCATACTAAACTAACTTCATTTTGTAACTGGTCTTCATGTTATCTCATCACATTGCAGAGTTAGGGAGTATGGATGGTTTTTATAAATACAGAACGTTGTTCAATATCAAACTTTTTTTAGTAAGTTGGTTAGTTTTGCTGAACTTTCTTTTCATCTTTTTTTAATTCTTTGTTTTAAGTGTTTGTTCTCTGGGAAGAGGAAGGGGAAGGAATATACTGGGAAATATAAGTAAGGTAAAAACAAAATCAACAAACTTATCTAAAAATTTTAAATGGCAGCTTTAAATAGCATTAAAATTAAAAACACTAAAAATTGACCTCAATGTCCTATTTATATGTATGCTTGGGATAAAGCAGTTCAAATCCCAAATTACCCTGCAACTGATCTCAAGGTTCAATTTACATGGAAACCTACTATAAAACTATTAATAACTGGTCTCATCCCAAAGTTGCTAAACTTGACGTGTCTGACATACACATACACACACACACACTCTGACTAGACTAAGAATGCTTAAACTAGGAACAGATTTCTCTAGATGAGTATTTCACTAACATAAGACAATTACGAAGCCTTAAGAGCAATAATCAAGTTTACATATCTGTTTTTATATACACAGGATGATTAGTCAAACCTACAATATTTTCAATATTATTTTCTCCAAAAGTAATTTATTTTCTTTAAAACATCACAATGAATGTTTATCCTCATGAGCAGGGAAAAAAAAAAGTCAGAGGAAAAAATGTGCTAAGGAAACAGCTTTCAATTTAAGATGTCCTGAAAGCTATTAAAAGAGGTTAATGAAGTAAATTAATACTGAAATAAAAACACATTTAAAATTATGCATTATTTTCCAAATATGGATATATAACTTTTTAAAATTATTTTATACATTTAAAAATTATTTTATCCAATTCAGAATGAAGTCAACAACAAAAAATTAAATATACACCACAATGAAATCTTTTTTCTTTCTGCTGAAGTAACTGGGGTTAAGCAAGTTCCCAGGGTCACACAGCTAGTGTATCAAGTGTATGAGGCCGAATTTGAACTCAGGTCCTCCTGACTCGAAGGCCAGTGCTTGATCCACTGCACCACCTAGCAGCCCCAGTTACAATGGAATCTTGACTTGAACTTTCCTTTCTGGATTATTTTCAAATGCTAGATGGAAAAAAAAAAATAAAGGTGCTATTCTGAGGTCATCAAGGTGCCAAAAGTAAATCCTTTAAGTGAGCTTCATTTCACAAACTGATGATACCTTTTTACTTTCTTTCTAAAATACAAGTTGAAGAAGAACCTCTTAATTTTTCCTCCTTTCATTCATCCCGAGGAAATCTGCTGCTGGAAAAAGGCTCACTAGGCAAAGAACTGGTAGACTATCACCTTAAATAATAGTAGGAACAATTTTTTGAGTATTCCCTCATCTGAGGTATTTGGAACACATCTGGGAGCTCCAAGTTCTTACATCTCTCAATGCCAACAGATTTTACTTATTCCCATAGTTACCAACTTGCTTTAATCCACTGCTATCCAAAGTCAGAAAAGGTATACAATGGAAAGTTAAGGTCCAGACAGGAACAAGGGGATATAGTAACCCCAGTAGGAGAAGGTTGGTGCCATTCCTCTCCTTTCCTCAGTCTTTGTCATTATTTTTCACTTTTATAAGAAGATCTAAACTTACTGGTTTAGTCCCCAAAAAGCAAGATCACATCAGGGAATAGAAATGTTTTCTGTTCCAGAACCATAAGTGTCTTTTCACTACAACTTGTTCCATAACACTCTGTCTCTTTTCTCTCTACATAGTCTTGAACTACATAGAACCCTGCCTTTCTCTGAACAGTTCTTTCATTACCACCCTCTCTAGTGTAGTTCACTCCCTCATTAATCTGACACCATGGGCCACAAGGAGCCAGGATGCTACCTTTTTCCCCTAATCCACCTTTCACACAGTTGCCAAAGTGATGTCCTTCAAATCCATGTCTGATTCTCATGCCCCCATTACTCTGATTTTTAACATACATCAAATACAAACTCCTCTCTTTGGCATTTAAAGACATGGCTCCAATTTGCCTTTCTCAGATTAACAAACACTCTTCCCAATCACACACTCCACAGTCCAGACAAATTGCCTCTTTTTCTGTTCCTCACACGTGGCATTCCATTTCAGGTTGTCCTCCATTTTTGGAATGTGTACTCCCTCCTCACTTCTGTCTCTTGAATCCACAATTTCCTTTAAATTCTGCTCAAATACCACCTCCTAACACAACATAACCTCCTAACATAACCAACTCCCAATACTTCATCCCTCCCTTGTCAAGTACCTTATCACGCCAAATTATTTTATTTATTCTGAATATATTTGTTTTATATATATATATATATATATATATATATGTATATGTATATTGACTCTGATAGAAAATAATCATCCAACAAGCATTTATTAGTCAATTAACATTTATTAACTATTTGCTATGTGTCAAACTTCTAGTCCTTTGTATTGTAATATTTATAACATTCATGCATTTAGTGAATGAATAAACAGCTTAAAAATTGTTTTTAATTAATTTCTTCTTTGAAGTATCAAAATCATGCATTTTGGGAGCTGGATACAATTTTAAAGGACACCTAACTCAATCCCTTGATTTTATACACAAGAAAACTAGTACCAAAGTGATCAGACAACTTACCCAAAATCACCTAGGTAGTAAATAGCAGAGGTAGAATTCAAACTCGTGTCCCTTTTCCCTTTAAACTCAGTGCTATTTCCACTACACAACAGTATAGTTAGGAATGTTCAATGTATGACAGATAGAATCCAAATGAAAACCAAATGTAAATATTCTTGATTTATTTGCTCCTCAGACTCACAGTGGACTTCTTTATATTGAAAATATTTCTCTTGTTTTACATTTCAATTAGAAGAAAAGCTAGAGTAAAGCTAAGTATTATGCCTGCTAATCACTCCTTTCCTTGTGTGTGTGTGTGTGTGTGTGTGTGTGTGTGTGTGTGTATGTGTCTCTCTCTGTGTGCGTGTATACACCACCATATTCTTCTTTTTCTTTTTTAAATAAAGATAACAACAGTTTGGTACTTCACTAGAAGTGAAAAGCAGAAAAGGGAGACTTAAAAGAACTTTGCCTTTGCCCCTTACCTTGCAAAGCAGGGTTAACAGACTAATAAAATCAGGTATTATCAAGTAGTCCTCAGCCTCAATCATCTCTCTATGATTAAAAATAAAAACCACTACAAAGCCGATGAAAAAATTAACGTAAACTTGTACAAAGTAAAGTGAAATTATAGCAGAGTCAAAGAAAGAATTGAAAGAGCAGTGCTTTTTCTTAAATATGTAGTACTTGAAAGGAAAGGATTCGAAAATCATAAAAATCAGATGTTTTAATTGGTGCTCATAAAATAATATTTATTGTTCACTCATGTGTACTCTACTACACTACTTAGGAAGGTTATACAAGAGTTAACTTTTAAAAGGCATGCTTCCTGCTCTAAATGTTTATATTTTGGAACAGACAAGATTGCTTGGGATAAACACAGAATAACTGAAACAATAGGTTTTTTTTTTTAACAAGTCACATAGTAAGTAGGATGTTTTTCCAAAAGGGATGGGAGGAGGAGTATTTCAAAGTTTATTTGCTTTCCTACATTTGTTTTGCTTAAGTTTATCCTTTATAGAGGGCAAGGGTCAAAGAGGAGAAAAACTGGATTGGCTACTAGAGAGATAGGCCAGGTAGGGACAGTATCATCAACATGTTTCACAGACTGATTTAAAAAGGACATGATACAGCCCTGTAACAGACAAAGGCCTTCCTTATCAATTTATTTTTCATTTCTACTCTTAATGAGTAAGAATAAACTAAAAAAAAAAAAATCTTCCAGATAGTTCAAATGTACTATTATGTATGATCTGGTGTTAAAATTATCCTAATGTCCACTCCCCTCTTCCAAACTGTAAGCTCTCTGAAAGCAAGACCTAAAGACTTAAATCTCAGATAAGACCTCCTCTCCCTCCCTCAGCTTCCAGCATTTTCTCTGGTCCCAAGCCTGAAATGCTGTTCCCCCTCTACTCCAGCCTACAGACCTCCCTGGCTCTGCTTAAGTACTGACTTAACTCCCATCTTGTGCAGGAAGCCTTCCCCAGTCCCTCTTAATTTTATTGTCTTCCTTCATTTAATTATCTCTGATTTATCCTGTAAATATAGCTTGCTTTGTATATATTTCTTTGCATACGGTCTCCTCTATTAGATTGTATGCTCCTTGAGGGCAGGGAGTGTCTTTTTCCTCTTTGCACACCCAACCCTTACTGGAAATGCTCAATAAATAGCATACAGCAGGCATATATGTACAAACTGAATTGACTCCTAACTTCAGTGCTCAGCATTTATTAAGTGCCAAAGTACACCTGCTGGCGTAGTGGTCAAACCAATTCCCAGGATAAAACTATAGTCTTCAAGGAAATATGAACAAATACTTGTCCCAGTACCAATACCTGATCTGTCTGCTTTTCAACAAGGCAATAATCACCAAAGAAGACTATGTGATCAAGAAGCAAAGTCACCATTCTGCCAATATAACGGGAGAGATATGTGCTCTAAGAGACACATTAAAATTTATATTCAACAAATATCTAATAAGCATCAACTTGTAAGCAAGCATTATGTTTGGTACTGAGGAAATTCAAAGACAAATAAAATTGCAAAAGACGTCCATGGCACACAATAGGTAAATGCATATACTACTAATTTTTGTCTTACAAATAACATCAACAGTCACCAGGCACTACTGTAGCCTGCTTACTTCCTGCTAAAACACTATAACATTTCAAAGATGCTAAGTTCTAAACATTTTGAGTTTTTCTATTAACTCAAAATATCTCTTTAATTCACTTAATTTACACTTATCCAAAATATTTCCTAGATTTTTAGCACAGAAGAATACCAGTAAGTCAAGAAAAAACAATCAGGAAATGAATCCTAATGTCAAAGAGGGAAAAACAATAAAACTTAATAAAAATTCATTTTACAGTTCCTATTCCCAGAATTCTCATAAGAAAGGCTGAAAATAGCTACTCTCAAACAACAATCCGATTAGTCCACTCTTTGGCCAAGTCCTAAACCTACACAAAGGCCTAAGGCAAATTTGATTCTGCTTTAGAGAATGGATCAATTCTGGCACAGCTATTTTGAGAGCTTTCTTTTACTTCTAACACACACACACACACACACACACACACACACACACGTGTGTGTGTGTGTGTGTGTGTGTGTGTGTGTGTGTGTGTGCGCACGCATATATATATGGATATGGATAAAACATTGAATTTGAAGGACCAGGTTCTAGCAGCAGCTTCAGATTAACATTAAAGAAAAAAATAAAAACAGCAACTGTATCCCCCCTGAACCCATAGCAAAAAACCATTTTATTTTTCTGAATTTAGAAAAAACTTTTCATTACTAAACTGCCCATAATCTTTGACCACTTCCAAACCTATACCCCCCACCCAAAGAGATTTTTTTAAAAAGAGGAAAAGGACCACAAATATGAAAAGTAGTTCTTTTTTTTGTAGTGGTAAAGAATTAGAAACAGTACCTTTCAACTGGGGAATAGCTGGACCAATTATGGTATATGGATGTAACTGGACAGTAGTATGGCATTAGAATAAAGAAAGGACTGCTTTCAGAAAGTCCTGTAAAAGACTTCTATGAACTGATCCCAAGTAAACAGAACTAAGAGAACAACTTACACAATAACAACATCTGAAAGACTTAAAAACTGTGAACAATAGCAGGACCAAACACAACTCCAGAGGATCACTGATTAGCATGTTACCCACCTCCTAATAGGGAGTTAGGTACAGCATGAGACATATTTCCAGACAGAGCCAATATGGAAATGTGTTTGACTCTACATATTTGTCACAAGAGTTCCTCCCCTCCCTCATTCCCATATTGATGTGGCAGATAGGATGAGGGAAAGCTGGGGAGAAAATAAGTTTTGTTAATGAAAAAATTTAAATTTTTTTTCCTGTTTCTAAATTAAAAATTATTTATGTTTTTCAACAAAATACAAATCTTGCACAATGAGAAATTTCTAATACATTTTTTAAGAAAATAGTGCCTCGGACAGTTAGGTGGGACAATGAATACAGCACCTGCCCTGGAGTCAGGAGGACCTGAGTTCAAATTTGACCTCAGACACTTAACACTTACTAGTTGTGTGACCTTGGGCAAGTCACTTAATCCCAACTGCCTTGCCTTCCCACCTCCAAAAAAAAAAGTGCCTCGCACACACAAACTTGTTTTGACTTCAGGACGGACATATCTTTTAGACAAAAACCAACTAGCTGAACTGAACTTCAGAATCTATAAACTGTCTTAGAGAAAACCTCATTTTTCTGAGAAGTAGTCATAACTTACTACCAGGAAAGATTTTCCTACATTAACTACAAGACATACAAAAATATTAAAACATTTCAGTGTGGTAATGACACTGTTATATTTGCATAAAAACCAATTATTTAAGTTGCTTTCTACTGTTCCAATAATAATAAAACAAACAAGTAAAGTAAAAAGGGAAGGCACAAATGGCTTGAATAATCTAAAAACTGAATTAGTCAAAACTAACCACAAACTGACTAGAGATAAGAGACCTTCATTGGCTCAAAGTACATGTAAAATATGTGCCAAAATATCAATATGTAATAAATCAGTGAACTCACCTTTTTTCAATGCATAGAGATAGAGCAATTCTTCCTACTGGGTCCAACTTGAAATATTTTCTTGAAATCTAGGTAAAATAAAAAAATATTTAAATTTTAAATAATTTTGCTGATGCATTACAATTCCACCTGGTAAGAAAGTTATAATTAAAAATAACTACTTCAAATTAAGCAGCAGCAGGACAATGTACTTTCCCTTAACAGCTTAATGTCAGAGTTTAATCAGCAGGCCCTTTAAGTGCAATGTAATATCATTTAATGTCTTACCTCCCAATAGTCATTCTGATTTATAACTAAGAGCAAATTAAGTTACTTAATATTCCAATATATCATCAGTTTTTGTAAAACAAAGTTTTTGTATCGCTTAGAGTATGTTACTCCTTTCCCTTCCCACTTATTAATCACTACACATTAATCCTAATTTTCTAATGTTCTATGCAGATTCTTAATCTTTCTTGTTCATATTTTGGTTACCTTTATACTGATCTGAAAGTGTTAAACATTAAGGTCCTCTACTATTATATTTTTATTGTCTATTTCTCCCCTGTATCTGTTTTTACATCACTGTCATTTCCGACTATTTCCCTTCTTCAATTAGATGTATGAAAAAGCATCTATTAAGTTACTTGTGTGGCATTCATGCACTGTGCTAAATGCTGGGGGTACAAATTCAAAAATGAAGACAGACTTTGTCCTCAAGTAGGCTTTCTTTCTAAAAGGGGGAGATAACATGTAGAAATTCAGAAATACTGAACACGCGATTTTCTGATCATTACACAATAAAAATTATATACAAGGACAGAGCCAATATGGCGGCATAGAAGCAGGAAAACTCTGTGAGCTCCCCCCATAACCACCTCAAATACTATAAAATATGACTCTAAACAAATTTTAGAGCTACAGAACCCAAAAAATGACAGAGAGAAACAAATCTCCCACTGAAGGAAGCCCAGCAGGCCGGCAGGAAGGGTCCATCATCGTACACTGGGAGCAGAGCCCAGCCCTGTGTGAGCCCAAGGCTTTAGCCCCAGGACATCCCCAAAAAGCAGTAGCTAGAGAGACTTCAGGAGAATGGATCACCAGCAGCTGTGGCGGTGGCCAGAAATATCAACCCATGAATGCCAAAGACAAAGTAAAAGGTCAGTGTAAAACTCTGTTGGAAGTAGGGGGCACTAGGAGTGCAGCCCAACCTCTGTCCCCAGAACAAGAAGCAGCGGAGGCATAGCAGCTGTTCAGCCGCCTCCACGTGGATGCTTCAGAGCTCTCAGGCTGCAGATTGTAGGGGGGCCAAGTGACTATTCAGAGGGTAATCACTTTTGCTTTAACCTGTCTGGATCTGGATCACAGTCTTGGATGGTGATCCTGAGGCATGTGACCAGTGAGCCAGAGCTTGTGGGGACTGCAGGGATGGCGCCCTCCTAATAGCTCTGGCAGCTGCGAAAACCTCAGTGATTTGGAATAAAGCTCTCCCCTCTGGAAGGAGAGTTCTACTGCGGCAAAGAGCTCAAAAGTCAAATAATTGGATGGCAACATGAGCAAGCAAAGGAAGCAAAGAAAGCACAGTAGTCCAACTTTAGATTCCTTTTTCGGGGACAAAAAGGACCAAAGCATGGAATGGGAGGCAGACAATGAAGTCAGAACTCCTGCACCAAAAGCTTCCTAAAAAAATATAAACTGATTACAGGCCACAGAGGAGCTCAAGAAGAATTCTGAAAATCAAGTAAGAGAAGTGGAGGAAAAATTGGGAAGAAAAATGAGAATGATGCAAGAAAATCATGAAAAGAGAGTCAACAGCCTGACTGAAGAAAATAACACCTTAAAAAATAGACTAACTCAAATGGCCAAAGAGGCCCAAAAAGCCAATGAGGAGAAGAATGCCTTAAAAAGCCAAATTTGCCAGATGGAAAAAATTTCAAAAGCTCATTGAAGAGAATAATTCCTTCAGAATTAGAGTGGAGCAAATGGAAGCTAATGACTTTATGAGAAATCAAGATACTATTAAACAGATCCAAACAAAAGAAAAAAATAGAAGGCAATGTGAAGTATTTCCACTGACCTGGAAAATAGATCCAGGAGATAGAATTTAAAAATTATCGGACTACTTGAAAGCCATGATCAAAAAAAGAACCTAGAGAGCATCCTTCAAGAAATTCTTAAGGAAAATTGCCCTGATATTTTAGAACCAGAGGGCAAAACAAAAATTGAAAAAATTTACTGATCACCTATTAAAAAAGATCCCAAAAAGAAAACCCCCAGGAATATTACAGCCAAATTCTGGAGTTCCCAGATCAAGAAGAAAATATTACAAGCAGCCAAGAAGAAACAACTCAAATATTGTGGAAACACAATCAGGATAACACAAAATCTAGCAGCTTCTACATTAAGAGACTGAAGGGCTTGGAATATGATATTCTGGAGGTCAAAGGAGCTGGGATTAAAACCAAGAATCACCTATCCAGCAAAACTGAGTATAATGTTTCAGGGGAAAATAGAGTCATTCAATGAGGTGTAGGACTTTCAAGCATTCTGGATGAAAAAACCAGAGTAGAAAGGAAAATCTGACATTCAGATACAAGAAGCAAGAGAAGCATGAGAAAGTAAACAGGGAAAAGAAATCACAAGGAACTTATCTAAGGTGAACTATTTACATTCCTACATGGAAAAATGGTAATTGTAACTTATGAAACTTTTTTCAGAAGGAGGATAGGGAATGAGGAATGAAGGGAATATAAATGTATATATTTATACATATTATATATGTCTATATAGGAGGGTATATGTGCGTATGAATACATATGTGAGTGTATGTATATATGTGTACAGGTATACATAGACAGAGGGCACAGGATCAACTGAATAGGAAGGGATGATATTTAAAAGGTGAAATTGAGAGGTGAGAGAAATATAATGAGAGGAGATGGGGAGAGACAGAATGGGGGTAAATTACCTCATATAGAAGAGGCAAGGGATAACTGTTACAATGGAGGGGAAGAACAGGAAGGCAAAAGGGAATGGGTCAACCTTACTCTCATTGAATTAGGCTTAGGGAGGGAATGACATACACACTAAATAGGGTATCTTGCCCTACAGGAGAGTAGGGGGGAAGGAGATGAGATGGAGGATGATGGAGGGGAGGGCAGGTTGGGGGGAAGGGTAGTTAGAGGCACACAATTTTGTAAAAGGACAGGGTCAAAGTAGAGAATCGAACAAGTGGGGGGCAGCATAGGATGGAAGGAAATATAGTCAGTCTTTCAGAATATATCCCCTATGGAAATGTTTTGCATAACTACACATGTATAACCTATATTAAACTGCTTAACTTCCCAGTAAGGGTGGGTGATGAGGTAAGAAGGGAAAGAATCTGGAATTCAAAGTTTAAAATCAAATGTTTAAATATATATATATATAAAATATATAAATACAATTTTGTTTTTTATACGAAACTGAGAAATAAGATATAAAGGCATTGGGTAAGGAGATTCATCTTGCCCTACCAGAAAGTTGGAGGGGGTATGTGGGAAGATATAGGAGAAAGCAGATTGGGGGAGGGGGTATACAGTGGGATCGCTGTTTTGGGTGGTGGGTAGGGGGAAGATGGGGAGAAAATCTGTAACTCAAGATCTTGTGGAAATGAATGATATAAACTAAAAATAAACATAAAATTTAATTTAAAAAATTATATTCAATAAAGGTCCCCTAAATAAAAATTTAAAAGTAATTGTAGACTAAATAACATAATTATGGAGAACCCATGGGTCAAAGAAGAAATTTAAGAAACAAAAGACAATTTCAGAGAAAATAGCATTGAGAATGAGAAATATATCAAACCTTAGATGAGCTGCAGTCAAAGTAATTCTAAGAGAAAATTTTATTTCTAAATGCTTTTTTATCAATAAGAAAGAATAAATCAATGAGTTGGCATGAAATATTTTAAAAACCGGAATTAAAAATCCTCAAATAAATAACAAAGCAGAAATTCTGAAAAGAGATTTATAAAACTGAAAGCAAAAAAAAGATGAATGAATTTATAAATAAAATTAAGGGTTTTTAAAATTAATAAAAGATGAATGATTTTTTGAAAAGAAAAATATTGTTCATATCAAGAATAAATAAGTAATACTTAAAACAACTAAAGGGAAAATAAAGGAGATCATTATAAACTAATCTGCCCAATTTAATGCTAACAAAATTGCTGACTTGGGGAAAATAAATACTTATGAAAATATAACATACCAAGATTAATAAAAGATATATTTAAATAACCCATTATCAGAAAAAGAAATCAAGTCATAAGTGAATTCTCAAAGAAAAATCTCTAGGACCAGATAGATGGGTTTACAAGTGAATTCTGTCAAATATTAAAAGACTAATTAATTCCAATAGCATATAAACTGTTTTCAACAAGAAGGCACCTTTACAACCTCGTTCTATCACAGTCTTGATACATAAATCAAACAAAGCAATCTACAGAATTCCTAATGAACATTGTTGCAAAAATGTTAAATAAAATATTATGAAGCAGGCTAAAACAACACATTAGAAAGATTATACACTATGACCAAACTGGGCTTATGTCAGAAATACAAAGTTGGTTCAACATAAGAATATAAATATAATAAATTATCCATATGATTCTATCAATAGATGTTAAAGGAACTGACTAAATTCAACCCTCGTTTCTCTTGAAAATCTTAAGAATGACTGGGTATCAGGAATATTTCTCCAGAAATCACAAGAATAAGTTAAATTTGACTTAACACAATAAACAGTATTTATCCAAATTTAAAAGCAAACATATGAAATAGAGAAAAGGCAGAAGGCCTTTTCCACTAAGATCAATGGTAAGCAAAGATAACCATTACTATTTAACATAGGACCAGAAATACTAGCCATAGCAACAAGACAAGAGAAAAGAAATTAAGAGGATAAGTAGAAAGAGAAAACAAAATTATCACTTCTTATGGATTTTATGACAGTGAACTCAAGATCACCCTAGAGTTAACTAAAATCTGTGATAATAACTTCCAAAAAGTTGCAGAACATAAAATAATTTCACAAAAATCATCAAGATTCTTATACATAAAACCCAACAAAATCCAGTGAGAAGAGCTAGAAAGAGAAATTCCATTAAAAATAATACAGAAACTATAAAATACTTGGGAGTATATCTTCCAAAATTTCCTCAGAGATTACATAACTATAAAACACTCCTTAAGGTCAACATCAATTACTCCTGGGTAGGTCAAGCCCATCAACATACTAAAAATGACAATGGTACCTAAAGCAGCCATTCAGTGCCGCAGCAAACACCCAAAAGAACATTTGCACAGACAGAAAAAAATAAAATTCACGTGGAGGAAAAAAAACTGATCAAGAAAGTAAAGGATAATAATTTAAGAGTGGAAAGGAAGGAGATCTATCAATTACTACCAGATTTCAACCTGTACTCACAGGGCAGCAATCATTAAAATAACCGGTCTCAGTTTTGTGAAAAAGAGAAGCTGATTAGTGAAGCAAACTGTGTTCACAAGATACAAAAGCAAATACAGTATCTTAGGTTTGGGTACACTCAATGACTCCAGTTATTGGAGGACAGACTCGCTATCTGATTTTTAAAAAACTGGGAAAACTAGACAGCAGTCTGACAGAAACTGAGTTTAGGCCAACCCTTCACACCATACACCAAGATAAGCTCCAAGGGATTACTGGATAAAGATCACATCAAAAACAAATCTAAGGAGCAAGAAAGAAATTAACTTATGTATGGTTAAATAAATGACAGAATCACCCAAGATAAAAAGGACTATTTTAATTAACAAAAATTTTAAAATGTTTTTTGCACATACAAATCTAATGTAATAAAAATTAAAAAGGAAATCAGTAACTTGGAAAAATCTTTGCTACAAATTTCTCTGATAAACATCTTACTTCTAAGACATAAGGAATGAATTCAAATTTATGAGACTAAGAGCCATTGCCCAAATGATAAATGTTCAAAGGATATGAACAGGCACTTTTCAAAGGAAAAAATACAAACTATCAATAATCATATGCTCCAAAACACTATGAACTAGACAAATGAGGATCACTTAAAAAACAAGATAATTCAGATATGCCTGATTTGTGGATGGCACTGTGATGACTGCAACAAGCCTCAGATGTCTCCTAAATGCTCAGAAGAGTTGAGTTTCATAATCCTCAGAGGTAAAACCAAATGGGTAAAAAATGCCTATCATTCAGAAGTTTCCAAAGTGGGCTCACAGAAGGACAGGCACTGGAATGATGGGAGAGGGAGAGTGGTAACAGCCTCAGATGCAACTGGCAGCCACTGAATAAAAAACAAGGGGATAGTGAAAGCATGAGGAAAGAAGACAAGAAAAAAAATGTTTTTGTCTTCTTTTTTGGTGGGAGAAAGGCAGTACAATTGGGGTTAAGTGACTTGCCCAAGGTCACACAGCTAGTAAGTGTCCTAAGGCTAAATTTGAACTCAGGTCCTCCTGACTCCAGGGCCAGTGCTCTATTCACTGTGCCACCCAGCTGCTCCAAAGATAAGAAAATTTTGAAAAATCATTCATACACATCTCATCTGTTATGTAACTGAATTAAAGTTGTAGTGATTACATTATTTTCCAAACACGCATACAAAATGCAAGCTATAACCCATCAGTGGTCAAGTTCTTATCGCACATTGTCAGGAAGTCCAGCATGCAACAGCAGGAATATGCACATGTAATGACTTGTTTACAATACAATACTATATGGTAACATGATGCATCATCAAAATTTGAATGCAGGAAAAAACCCACAAATTTACAATAAATTATTAAATTTAAGATATGTAATTTTTTTTAATTTTATGATTTTTTTGAAATGACAAAAATTTAAAAAAAAAACCTTTAAAAGGTTAAAGAAAGTAGATTTCTGCTGGGGAACTAAGTAATTTTTTTTTAAGGGGGCAGTAGGCCAAATAAGTTTGGGAACCTGTAGTACAGACTATAATTTTTTTAAATCCTTTTCTCCAAGTAGATTATGTAAATTTGTGACTATTTACTATTACTTGTGACTATCTTCCAATTCTTTCCTTCTCTGCACCCCACAGATATTTTATTTTCTATTAACTTCCTTTACCCATCTTTCAAATACCATCTTTTCTCAGGGATGCTGCATGGCCACACACATCACAGACTACTACTACTAGTTCAAAGAATCAAAATTATGGATGACAGTGGTCAGTGGAGAGGTGGGCAGTGAGTGTAAAGAGCTTTGGTAAATTACTAATGATTAATTATGTATAAGGAGTTATAAAGAAGAGGTGGTATAAAAAAATATCATTCACTTGGCATGTCACTGTAAAAAGAGGCAGGCTAACCATACCTGGGGCAAGGATAATAACAGGACAGTGGGGCCCGTACTGATGCTGCAGTAATATTGGGCAGCAAGGACAGCACTGAACTTCAAGTTAGGAAAATCTTAGTTGAAATCTGTCCTCAGACACTTGTTAGCTACATAACCTTGGGTTAAGTCTCTTAATTTCTGTCTGCCTCAGTTTTCTCATCTATAAAATGGAGATAATAATGGCCCCTACTTCCCAAGGTTGTTTTGAGGATAAAATGAGATAAAGAACTTTTCAAACTTTAAAAATTTATATAAATGTTAGCTGCTATTATATATTGCTATTGTTATTAACAAGTTAAAAGACCCAGAAGAAGACCTCCAGTATGGTAGGTGGACCCCAAGTAACATTCATGGAAGTACATGAACAGTAGTCTCTAAGGATGAGGGTACATTAGATGCAGCTTTGCTAACAGGAAAGGCACCCACATTACTACACGGAAATATCAATTCTTCTTTTAAATGGAAAAAAAAATCCTAAAATGTTTTATATTTTCACAAAGAACGTTAACTCAAACTACACTTGTTTTTAAACTCTGCTTCCTAATATATAAAATGAAGGTTAAAAATCTTTTCTGTTTATGTGGTATAGATGTTTCTAGGAATTAGGGTTTCCAGTCTATGGATGAGCATACAAGGATTCTCCTTTCCAGACATAATAGCAGGGGCTCCTCTGAGCATTTGCAATAAGATATCACAAAGAGCTCGTCCCTAGGGAGAATCTGAATTAGTTTGGTCTTCACCATCTTTGCCAAGCCCAGTAATAGCTACTATGACAGCTATTACTGAGAATAACAGTAACAGCTCACACTTACATAGCACTTCAAGGTTGGCAGAACACTTTACGTAACTCATTTGATTCTCACAACTCTGTAAAGTAAGTGTAATTATCCCTATTTTACAAATGAGGGAACTGAGGCACAGAGAGGCTAAGTGACTTGTCCAGGGTCACACAACTAATCTGATGCAAAACTCAAAATCCTTGGCTTTCTCAACCACACCACCTAGCTGCCATGCAGGAAATGCCATAAGCTCCCGAAGTACAATGGACTACATACACACTGCTTTATAATGTGAAATTACTGCCATGCTGTTTCAAAAATACTTTCCATTAATGAGACGGCAAGCAGGGAAGACTAAAGTTTCTTTGTAGTATGTGATGAATTTCCTAACCAGAAACCAAGATAAACACATGCAGGAATTTTCCTTTATAGACTACCTAAGTATGAACTAAAGAAAACTGCTGAAAACTGAGAAGCTGGTTTTCCCTATTACACAGTCTTCCTATGAGGAAAAAGAAGCAAAATAATGCTGCTAGTATGTGTTTTATATACTCAAACATCTGAAATAATTACATTCTAACTCCATTTTAAAAGGAATGGGGGATAGGAAATGGCTCCAGATTTTATAAAGACATTAAAAGAAACTGTATAAGACTTCTTTTACATTTTTAAGTCTGGAGATTTCTGCACGAATCTTCATGATTTCATGCCTCTGAAATTGTCATTTCAGAACCTATTTGCAAAATGGAGCCCACATTTATTCAAGGAAAGGGGAAAATTTTTAATTGGAGATTGATTTGAAATATGGAAGATAAAATCACTATTTTCCCTTTCCAATCAATCTTTTCTTTTTTCTTGCAGGCCAGAGTCTCCCCAATAGAGTGAGTCTAAGCCTAGATTCGAGATTTGTGGAAAAGCTATAATGACATAAGAACTAAGAGAAGTTTTCTAGGAGGCACAAAAAAAAAAAAGAAAAGAAAAATTCAAAACGTGGGTCTGGAACTAGCTTAATTTATAACCACGCCAGAGTTAAGGGGGAAATAATGCTGACTATATTAAAAAAGACTGTTAACCTTTAAAAAAAATTTAAACAAAAGAACATATCTAGAAAATAAGGTCTATTATAACTTGCCCAGAAGAAACAATGAAATGTATCAAAAAGTCAATTAGACAAACACCAAGAAATTGAATTCAGGATAAAAATCAATATAATTTTGTGGAAAAATAAATCCAAGTTAAACAAGTTAAACAAATCTACTTAGGGATCAAACAAGAAGGATAATCCTTATACATGGAGACTTCCCAAAAAAGGATAATAGAAAATACTTTCAATTACATCACCATTAAAGTCAGTTACTGGCAATACAGATACAAAAACAGTGGTTCACAGTGGCTCAAAGTTATTTTTCCCTCATCTTCCCTTTCCTCCTCCCCATAATTCATCAGAAAAAGTATAAGCGGAAGTAATCAACAGAAACAAAAATGGCTGACAGAATGCTGAATTAGTAGATACAGAAGGTTATGAAGAGTTCTAGTCGCTTAATTTCATTGTATTGACGTGTGTGTGTGTGTGTGTGTGTGTGTGTGTTTAAATCCTCTAGGAATATGAGGAGGTCACAGGCCTATCCAAGGGCAATCTTTGCCCAAACTGCATTTAAAATAAGCTCAGCCCCTTCAAAGAGAACAAATACAAAGTGGTTCAACAAACAGGAGAGGTCAAGGATTTTATAATCAACTATAACCAAGAAAACCTTTGAAAAAATCTTGACAGTTTAAAATAGGGGCCATATCTAATGAGCTGAAATTTAGATAGGGTTTGGGTTCAAAAAGTCAGCAGTAAAAGTACAAAACTGGAAGAAGGTGAAAAGGGCACGACAAGAAAGCAATTCAAGTGAAAACGATCCAAAGAGTTTAATGGAATACAAACTCAATATAAGTGAATGCTGTCACATTGAAGCCAAAAACATTACAGCAACCACAGCATGCAGAAAAAGAAATCTAGCATCTGGAATGAAGCAGGTAAGAGCTCTATTGTACTCTTCACTGGTCAGACCACATCTATGGCATTGTATTTAGTTTGGGGAACCACTTGTGGTCATTTCCCAAGTCTGCTAACTGCGTGATATTTGAGCAAACCATGTAACATGTAAGCTCTCTAGACCTCAGTTTCTTTATCTGTAAAATGAATGGGCTGGACTGGATGAGCTGAGGTTATTTCTAGCTCTAAATGTATGCTCTATGATCTAGCATTCCAGTATTTAAAAGGAGAACCAAGAAAGAAGAATCAGAAAAACCTAGAGAGGAGGGAGTACCTAGGAACAATCAAACAATATTAAATATTCTGGAAAAAACTAAAAGGATAAGGATTGAAAATGGGCCATCTGGTGACTAATAGATCACTGGTAACTTTGGAGAGAGCAGTTTCCATTGAATGGTGAGGATAGAAGCCAGAAGGCAGAGCATTTAGAAGAAAATGACAAGCACCAACTTCACACACCTTTTTCTAAGAAGTTTCATTGAGAAATGGAGGAGATATAGGACAATAGCTTGTGTATACGATACTGAGAGACAGAAGGATTGAGATCATGGTGAGGAAAAAGATAAAAGGTGGGTTTAGGAACTAAAGAAGTGAAGCATAGGGAGAGATGGAAAGATAAAATATTATGATTAGATAAAAGAAACTCTAGAGTTCTTGGATACAGAATTGGAACTGAAGGGATAGAAAAATCAAGGAGGTATTACCATTCCTATCATTAGCTGAAGGAGAATGGAGGACTGGTCAAGGGAGCCGATTAGGTTGAGAAACTAGAACATGTACTGAAGTTCCCTAAAGTGAGGGAAGAAGACAGGGTAGAAAAGAAGGCTGAGTCAGATAATGAATTCGCTGAAAATAAGGGAAGAATGTTCTGGTGATCAGGACAAGCTGCCATGAAAGGAACCCAACTTAAAGCCTCCTGAAAATGGAGAAGATAAATGGATGACCCATAATGTGGATCACAGACTGAAAGAACCTCAGATTTGGAAGTGACCTATGCAAGAGGCCATCTTTGTCTAAATTGCATTTTAAAGAACCTTAGCCCCTTCAAAAAGAATATATTTGTAAAGCATAAGGAAAAAAACTATAGTAATAGCAGCTGATATTTACACAGTGATCTAAAAATTTTCAAAGTACTTTGTATATATTATGCATTTCAAGTACAAAATTATAATGGTATTAATAACAGGATAATAATAACAAACAATACCGGAGCCACAAAGGACTTTAATAGAGTCCTAAGCAAAATCCACTCATTTTACAAGTGAGAAAATTATGACTCAAAAATTAAATAATTTGCCCAAGATTATACAAATAGTAAGAGAACTAGAATTGGAACCCAAGTATCATGAAATCTATGCTTTATAATTTATGTAACTACTAATAAATATTTCATAAGTAATGTAGAAGAGCACTTATTTCTAGTTCTTGTGCACTCAATGTATCTATCACATTTGCATCCCTACATATGAAATATTTTCTGTTTTAGTGTGTGTGAGGGGAAAGGGGAGGAAGAGAGAAAGAGGGAGAGAGAGGGTATGAATATCCACTAATGCTATGTAAACTGTATTACATTACAAACTGTCTTATTCAATCTTGGCTTTCTCCAATACTCAGGCTACCATGGGAATTCAATAAACATTTGGTGAAAGTTCTAAAAGAAAATAATCCACCCTTAACATGCCGGCACAAAGAAAACTTTCTAAACTTGGGGTGATTTCATAAATTATCCTCCAAAAAAGGCATTTACATTTCCTAAGATATTTAGTAAGAAGATTCTTATTGCTTATTTTGAAAGGTTATAGATTTAATAAACTAGTTCCCAAAATTAAAAATATCTAGAAGTTGTTTTTGCAGGGGGAAAAATATGATTTATTTATGTACTGATTGTGGAAATAACAGATATAAAAAATTAAGATAAAATATCACTGTTACCAATATCAATTTTGACTTTATTTGAATACATTAAGAGTGAAATCCACCCAAAGGTGTACAATTATTATAGGCAAAGTATCCAATGTTTTCTCATTGACTGTAGGGTGGGGGGGAGAAGAGTGAAATTAAGAAAATCTGTCCAATTCCTGGGATGTAATTCTCACTCCCGAGAAGAGAGGAACTCAATGGAAACTTCCAATACAACCAATAGAGTTGTCGATTATGTAACTTTATATCCCTTTTTATGGAGTAAAACAAGAGAGAGAGGTCTTTTAAGTCAAGGGTCCATTACGAGGCACACAAAACATGAGAAAACGCCTCTGAAAATAAGTATCAAGACTCAGTTTAGTTTGGCAATTTCTCTTAGTAGTTTCTGACAGAAGAATTTGTAAGATTAGCTATGTATAAACCACCAAAAGAATGTTTATTCCTCAAAGCACATTCATGGTTCATGTTAATTAAAAATAAGTGATACCAAATCCCCTCTTGACATTTTACCATCCAAGAAAGCCATTGTTGACATGAATACCAAGCATTCTCTTATATTTAGTTTGTTCTTTTGCAAACCATGCAGCTAGAAATAAATGCCAAGAAAAATATTTTCTAGAGTTTGCTACAATGGTTTCTAATTTAAATAATGTCTCCTCTAAGATGGAATGGAAAATTTATTCTCATGTCACTTTAAATTTAGAGCCTATTTGAAAGACAGTTAAATTGATCAGGAAAATAACTTAAAATTCTGGCATCTTTCAGATTCTATGGTGTATCTCAGAAAACATCTCATTTTGTTTGTTTATGGATCACACGATCCTAGACCTGAATGAGAATTTAGTGGCTATCTAGTCCAAGTATGAGACAAGAAGGAATTTTCTATTCAAAGTATTCCTCTCAGGTCTTCTACTTAAGGAGAGACTCCAAGCAGTCTATTCATCACTTCCCATCTGGTTGCTCCACTGAATTTCTCCATTATCTACAGAAATTCATCTTCCTGAAAGATCAAATCAATTCTCAAACTTCACACCTCCTCAGTACCTCTTGCCTCTTGGGTCCCTCCCAAGGAGAAGATAGAGCTCTCCCATGGACAGCATCTCCTACCTCCTATATTTAAGGAGGGAGCACATGGCAGACACACTTTATAATTTCCCACCTGGCTGCAGGACTTCATCATGCCCTTTTACTGTATACCTTCCCTTCTCTCTCCCCATCCCTATTCAGTTTCTTTTTATGTGCTGCCTTTCCCCATTAGGCAGTAAGCTCCTTCAGGAAAGGGACTGTCTTTTATCTTTCTTTCTATCCCCAACACTTAGCAAAGTACCTACACTTAATATTGATTGACAGCATGTTGAAAGCTAACAAAGTTATGGTGAAGAAATTGATTCCATCTTCATATAAACTGAAAACATGGTTTTTTGTTGCTGTTGTTTTTAAAGAAGGATTAAGTCGTATTCATGATGAAAATAAAAACCAGAGTAGAGAACCTAACTGGAACCACAAGAGCTAATGAATAAGATATTTTAAAAACAAAGTTCCAATCAATGAATATAAGCTACCCAATCTATCTTTGATGAGTAGGTTACAGAAGAAGTCCTTAATACTTAGGTCTGATGACATTCAAGTTTCTCATCCAAATTCTCCCTTTTCTGATATTCATTCCATTTTTTCTGATTATTTTAGAGAGAAAGCCTCAACTAGCTACTAAATTGTCTTCTGATAGTAAATTGTTCATCTCTCCTTAAATAAGACTATGCCCTCAAAGCATCTGCAGACATCAAAAGTAATCAAGACAACAGAAATATCCAAAATTGTAGATAATGAAATCCTATTTTTGGAGGCTCCCTATTTATATTACGATTTTTAAATCAAAATCTAAATGTTCTCCATGACTAGTATTGTTAATATTCTCAGGTCTTCCAGAAAATGTCAATGGGTTTATCCTTCTAGGACAAGTAGATCTGGGAGTGAATTTAAATATATTGCAAGGGATCCTGGTAAGTTCTATGAAACTACTGGGAAGTAAGGTGTCAACAGTATGGCTTCTATTATGGTACTAATTCATGGCGTCATATACGTCATATATTAGCATGTTATATCCCACAGAACCAAAAAAGGTCCAAGAAAGAGGTTGAATTTCATGGCGGAACAAACAACTAAGCACACTGTGTGAACACCAACAAAAATAAGCACAATATTTTCTGTTTTGGAATGCAGTGAATTGCACTATTATTTGTGTAGGGAAGTGGAAGGATCATTGGACTTAAGAGTTAGAAGACTTGAGTTCTAATGCTAGCTTTGATCCTTACTACCTGTATCGTCTAAAAAAACAAACAAACTTCACCTCTCTTGGCTTTAATTTTGTTAACTACAAAATAAAGTGACTGGAATAGAAGTGATTGGAATAGATCACCTTCAGGTCCCCTTCCAACTAAATCCTATGATAGTACAAATTTGTTGTTATGTCAGTTCCCAGACTTCATTTATCTTGGGGGGAAAGGTGTCCTCTATCATCCTTAGATTCTCTCTAAAGTGTAAAATGTGCTGTATTTAGGGTCAGGAAATGGAGTAATGTCTCAGGTCTGACACTATTACTGGTGTGACTTTGGACATGTCACAACCTCTTCTAGATCTAGGTTTTCTTATCTATAAAATAAAGGATTTAGGAGTTAGAACAGATGACCTCTCAAATGCTTTCCAGCTCTAATGCTTAAATCCTACGATCCTATAAGGGCATTTCCAATATTACAGAACGTTTCATTGCACAATGTACACATACCTAAACCTATAGGTCTCATCTTTAATTCCATTCCCCTAACCAATGTAAACTATCATTCCTAACT
Organism: Pseudochirops corinnae; assembly: GCA_028646515.1. Lineage (NCBI taxonomy): Eukaryota > Metazoa > Chordata > Mammalia > Diprotodontia > Pseudocheiridae > Pseudochirops > Pseudochirops corinnae. Next base: position 50,756 of record JAQQSV010000872.1, on the reverse strand, counting down.
TATTCTACAAATGTCCATTTTTCTATACTGGGTTTTGGGTTCTCTTTTAAAAAGGTATGTGTTACCAGAAATTAAATCATAATCAATACTGCCACAGTCACAAGAGTCCCACTGTTGGCTAACACAAATGTTCTTGGGACTTCCTAAAAACACCTGCCATTGCTCTTTGAATTACAATACCTCTTGAATGCCCTAAACCCCCAATCTGCTTGCTTTTGACACTATTCAATCCAAGGTAAAAAGAGGTACAGTCTACTAACTCCAAAAAAATATCCTACTGTTACATCAACTATGTCACAAACTAACTTCCGCAACCTATCAGGCCTTCCAATATTCTTCCTGGACTTTGCATTTTGCCAAACAATTCAACTAATGAGGATGATAATGACAACAATGACTACATAAATGAAAACTGGAATCAAAATAAGTCAATGAACTGAATTATTCATCAAGAATTTACTAGCAGGGGCAGCTAGGTGGCACAGTGAATAGAGGACGCACCCAGGAGTCAGGAGGACCTGAGTTCAAATTTGACCTTACACACCTGACACACCATACTAGCTATGTGACCTTGGGCAAGTCACTTAACCCCTATTTCCTTGCCTTCCCCACTTCAAAGAAAAAAAAAGAATTTACTAGTACCGAAGTCAAAAAAGCGAAAAGGAGCATAGGCAAGCTTAGAAAAATTGTAATGGTCTTTGTTAAAACTGACTGCATCTATTTTTAAGATCACTGAAGAACAGTGATTTTTCAAATGTCTGAAGAATAATTATTATTATTAAATAATGACTAAAACTACACCTGGAACAAATTAAGGAGGTGAATTAATGGAGGACAATAGAGGGGCTCAAGAAATGGCTCAGAGGTGGAAGAGTGGGACAAAAAAGACAATGAAACCCCAAGTACTGTCACATGGGGATAAGAGTATCTCCTAGAAAGTCCTTCGGAGGCTGTGTTCCCCATGCTGAAGAAAAATCAAGAAACTGCCCTGAATGGATCCACTTGTTACATAATTTATAATTATAAACATTCATTTGTTATATAATCTCAACAGGGACCTCACCGAAACAAGGCAATCTTTTTACAGAGCCCTAAGAGACTCAGTATTCCACATTCAGTGGCTTTTCCAAATCTTATTCATCCCTTTCCTTACCAAAGCCAGCCCACCAACCACCACCACTACCCTTCACAGCCTGGATGGTAGGTGTCCCGACAGTCACTGCTTTGACACTAAAGTTGTGAAGTACAACACAAAATTAACATTCTTGGACCTAATAAAAAAAAAAAAGGAAACATATCTTCTAAATATACTCCATAACCAACACATTCCCTATCATCATTAAGTAAATCAAGAATGTACTTAAATTTTTTAAATGCCATATTATTTTTTCCATTTTGAATATTTTTTCCTGATAAAAATACATAGGAAAAAAAATCTTCTAAGACATTTTTTACATAATGGCAAGTAATTACTGAAATTCAACTACTTTAGAATAAAAACTTCTACTTTCAGATTGCTTTGAACAATTTGCTGAACCTTATCTGACCATAATCCATCATCTTTCTCCCTTTCTTTTTTGTCTTGCCTTCCCATACCAAACCCAACTATTCATCCACACCATGACTTTCAATCCCTAAACCCCTCAGTTCTCTCCCAGGCCATCTCTCCTTCACCAGCCGCTCTCCACACCCTTCCCAATCTTGACCCCTTGATGAACCAGTTGAACACTACACTCTCCTCTCTCGAGTCCCTGGACCCTTTTCTCATATCTCTGACTGTGTCCTGCCAAGCCTTAGATCATTTCCACCATTTATCTCCATCACTTCTATACGTGTGCTGCTGAATGAAGGTGTAGAAAATCATGCAATCATTCTAGGTTCACAAGAAATTTAAGTTCACAACTTCAACTGGGCCCTCAATCCTCTTATCAACATCAACTCATCACCCCACTCTCCACAGCTGCTCTTCCAAGCCTCTATATTCTTCCTCAAACCTCCCATAACTCCCTCTGCCCCCACCTTCTCAGCTGAGAACCTTGCCTCATATTTTACAGAAAAAAAAAAATTTAAGCCATTTGTCATGAGCTCCCACTTCTCTCTTCTTCTTTACATCATATCACTCATAAGCTTTCTGCTACTATTTCCACCTTCACCCCTGTCTTCTCCAACCTATGGCCCCCTTTGTCATCCCCACTCTTTCATTTATTTTCAATTTCTCCCTGTCTACTGGCTCCTTCCCTGCTGCCTACAAGCATGCACATGTCTCCTTCTTCTCCAAAAAACTTTCACTTGATCCAACATCTTGCAACTCTTCTGCCCTTTGTGACTAAACTCCTTGAAAAGGACATCTGCAATAAGTGCCTCCATTTTCTCTACTCTCACTTTCTTCTTAACCCCTGACAATCCACCTTCCAATCTCATCATTCACTGAAACTGCTCTTTGCAAAGTTAACAATGACCTCTTAACAGCCAAATCCAGTCTTTTCTTAACCTTTATTCTCCTCAACCTCTCTGCAACCTCTGACACTGCTGATCCCTCTCTTCTCCTTGATACTCTCTACTCTTTAGATTTGGGGGGCATATCTCTCACCTGGTTCTCTCCTTACCTATTAGGCCCTACTTTTTCTCAGTCTCCCCTGCTGGATCCTCATCCAGGTCCCACTCAAACAACAGTTGTCCCACAGGTTTCAACTGAATTTGTTATATCTCCCCTAACCTGCCCCCCCCCCCCGTGCCCTGCTACACACACACACACACACACACACACACACACACACACACACACACACACACACACACACACACCTCTCTTATCACTGTCAAGGGCAACAACATCCTTTCAGTACCTGAAGATTACAACCTAAGGGTTGTCCTTGTCCTCAGCTCCTCACTATATCTTACCTCCCACAGTTAACTCAATTACAAGGCCTGTGAATTTCACATGTGTAGTATTGCTCAAAAACACTCCCTTCTCTCTTCTGATACTGCCACTACCCTGGTGCAAGCTCTCGACAACTCACTCTCAGACTATTGCAAGAGCCTACTGATGGGTCTATCTGCCTCATGCTCCATTCAGGCACCAAAATGATTTTTCTAAAGCATGGGTCCAATTATGTCACACATACAACCTCTTCTCAATAAACTCCAACGAATCCCTATCACCTCCAGGACCAAATACAAAATCCTCTGTTTGGCATTCACAGTCCTTTATAACCTAACTTACATGCATACTCATTTTCAGGCTCCTCCTAGCTCACTCCCCATCATATACTCTTCAATCTACTGATACTGGCCTCTTTGATGTTTATAAATGAGACATTCCATCTCTTGGCTCCAAGCATTTCTCTGGTTGTCCCTCATGTCCGGAACACTCTCTCCACTTGTCTATACCCCCTGACTTCCTTCAAGTCCCAAATAAAATCCCATTTTCTACAGAAAACCTTGCCTAAGCCCAATTAATTCTAATGTCTTCCCTTTTATTTTCTATTTCTTTCTTTATTTTCCTTTATATCCTTTATTTCCTATTTATCCTGTACATAGCTTGTTTGTGCATGTTTGTTAACTTGTTGCCTTCCCCTTTAGATTGTAAGGCCCTCAGCTAGAATGACTGTCTTTTATCTCTTTTTATATCCCCAGCACTTAGCAAAGTGCTTAAGAAATGTTTGTTGACTGACTGACTGCTCACTGGTTGGCTGTGTAAATCAGTTTAGGCAATTCTGCATTTCCGTTATATATTTGAAGGAGGTGATGCTTTCAGTACAGTAAAATATGACATTTTTGGTTCAAATAGTTTGTCTTGTTCAAAAGCCCATTATGCCTAAATTTTACTAACTTGTTATGCCTATCAAGCCAAGGGAAGCAAACCTGGAACTACCCAACGAATGTATTCTCACAGCAACCTAAGTAATCTGAAATGGAGACAGAATAGGCTGGAGCAGCCACTTCTCTCCACAAGGCTCTATTTAATATAGCAAGCAACATAATTATAACTTCTTAGTCTTGAAAAACATCTAAGAATCAAGTGCCTTGGCAATCAAGTAGAGGAAAACTTAGTAAATAGAATTCTAGTCATATTTCCAAGTCTAACCAACCTTGAATATCTCCTCAACCTCAATATGAGATGTCAACCTGAGAAGCTGTTAACTAAGCCTAGCTCCCGGCTATGAGATCCAAGACGTGAAATTCCAATAATTCTGATAAAAAAAATTTTTTAACTTACTTTAATGAAGATCACCTCCCTCAATATTAGTGATTAGCTCTGATAATAAAAGAGGAAACAAGATAAACTGGACCCTAATTACCATAATTATTCTTTCCAGCAGTCTTTAAAGCAGAGCTCAAAGTACAGCCACAAACAAGGCTAATTGGGCTAATGAGCTCAAAGCCCTTGATTTTTTAGAAGACCAATTAATTTCCATAATCTCTTACTGAGATTCAAATGAGGGAGAGAATTTGGAAGAAAACAGAAATTATCATCCCAATAACATACAAAGTGAGACAAAGGTAAACAGATCAAGCAATTTAAATCAAGGTCCACATTGTTTCAGTGGTAAAAACTAAGGAAATAAAAAAGTTCTAATCAATGGCTACATAACAAAATGGGTCAAGCTGATGCCCAATAATAATGCTGCATAGTGAGAAATTTGATAAAGAGCATTACTGCCAATTTAGCTTGAGAAAACTGCCCATATATGTATCTAACTTTATAAAAACTGATATTCACGAAACAGACACTAGATAAAATTATTTAAACCAGAAAAATATATTCATTAAAGCATAAATGAAAGTTAAACAACTATAGATCCATATTTATTTCTTAAAAGATTTAGTTTGTAATAAAAGGAGCACCATGATCAAACCTTAATGGAACCACTACAACTCTTTCAACTCTAAAAATTTAGGGCAGGGCAAAGGGCTATATATAATACAGTCAAACCTGTCAAAGCAGATGGCACAGAGGCCTCAATGCTTAAAAATCAGAGGAAAAACCTTTCTAGACTCATTAAGCTATCCTACCAATGAATGTTTTCTGAAAACCCAGTTATTACATTATACTAATGCAATTCTTATATTTCTCTCAAGTAAAAAGAATTAACGTTTTTATCACTTAAATTCTATAAAATGCTTATTGTAAAAAAAAAATGTTAATGGTATTATCAGTTAACAAGAAAATGACCACCACAGAAGAATATTAAATATTCTACTCCTCATACTTCAATGAATCTGAGACTCGTTGAAGTAGGTGGTTCCACAACAAAAGTCTTGCTCTGATGCCACATTTCAGCATGGAGGGGATACTGACTTCTTGAGGGCGATGCCAATAGGGCATAAATTCTAGTAAGTTAAATCAAACATGAAATTATCCAAGTAAGATAACAAGAATGTGTCAGCTGTCTAAGAACCAGACTTAGACAGAATTTAGCTACCAGATAATGAATAATTTGGCTTATGAAAAGCAGCTCCCCAAAAAAATGCATTCAAGAAAATTTACTCCTAGACTAAACTAAAGTTACAGCATAAATCTGGTAAGCTATAACACTTACCACAATAGTTATTAAATAGGGCTGATCCTAAAAAACCCTCCCTAACCCAGTCCTAATGCTCTGAACTTTGCACAACTCTTTCCCACCCAAAATTACCTGGTCTATATCCAATTCCTGCAGATTCTAGTTCTGTTAATAAGGTAATCTGAACAAATGTGTTAATGGTTGCTAATGTTAACCTGTTACTTCCCAGGTCAAATACACATTTTGCATAAACTTTCTAGAGCAGCAGTTCTCAACCTGTGGGTTATGTTCAATTTGTAACAATGAAAATACATCCTGCATATCAGATATTTACATTACGATTCATAACAGTGGCAAAATTATAGTTATGAAGTAGCAATGAAAATAACTTTATGGTTGGGGGTCACCACAACATGAGGAATTGTATTAAAGGGTCGCAGCATTAGGAAGGTTGAGAACCACTGTTGTAGAGACATAATATTTAACACAAAGGAACAGTGACAAAGCTGAAAAATTCAAGTACTGAAAACAGGTCAACAGAGTGTGAGAGGGTACTTCAGCAGACTTTAAATCACACATGCAGATACCACTGTTGGGATTATATCCCAAAGAGATTACAGAAGTAGGAAAAGGTCCCATATGTGCAAAAATATTTATTGCAGCTCTCTTTGTGGTTGCAAAAAACTGGAAATATAGGGGATGCCCATCAATTGGGGAATGGCTGAACAAGCTATGGTATATGAATGTAATGGAATACTATTGTGCTATAAGAAATGGGAAGG